>CAEGAF010050748.1:0-21209 GCA_903067075.1 Micropoecilia bifurca
TATATATACTAATATAGCAGTAAATATATAGTATATATAGTAATATAGCAAAGTATATAGTTATTTTTATAAATGAGATAAAGTGGATGCATTTCCTTTAATACAGCAAACATGTAAAATTACTTTCATTTTTTGGATGAATGACATCAGTTTCCTACAAAAAAAATTGGAATACCGGTACTTTATTTCATTTTTAATTTTCTTGGCCTGTGTGTACGTTTGACTCGACTTTTTCCCCTGTGTGACAAAAAGTTTGGACACCCCTGTCTGACCTCTATTGAAGCAGTACTATTGACTTCAGCCTTCAGTGTGCACTGCATGTTATTGTCAGTGATGGAGAAAAACATTATTGTAATAATAAAAATAGTAATTGGTTGGATTACTTGTTACTGAAAAAAGTAATGCTGTTTATTTATAGTTATTCCCATCACTGATCCAGAAGTAGAAAAAAAACTGGAACAACTTCAAAACTTTCCCAGAAACGGCCGTCTGACCAAAATTACTCCAAGAGAGCATCAGCGACTCGTCCTAGACAAGAATAACACCAGAATCTCTGCAGGCCTCAATTCAGGTCACCGAGAGAGAGAACAAAAATAAAATATCCTTTAATTTTTATTAAATTCATACCACCAATGTTGGTACTGCTGGTTATGATATTACTATTTTATTCTGGACCAGGTTGGTTTTCAGAGATTTCTTCTTTTATTAAATCAAATCATTATTTCATAATCAGGCTCATCTTTATCTCACAATAAATGTAATTTTATGAGCTGAAACATGAAGGTTTGTCAGAGAAAGAAAAACAGAACAAATCTGTAAGGGACCAAACACTTTTCCACTGGATTTAGTCAATTTGGTGCTGTTGTTTCATCTAATTAAAGTGAGGCGTCTCCTTCAGAAACCTCTCCATAAGTCATGTTTGAATCAATTTTAAAAATTGTATTCATCCTGAATGGAAATTACATATATAAAGAAGAATAAGAATTAAAGTATAAATAATAAACAGTGTTTGTATATTGTTTTGGACGGGTTGTACTGAATGTGTGAATTTACCTCTAGGATTAATAAAGTATATTCATTCATTCATTGTGTTGGAGATGAAGCTCATGTTTTCTGTTTTGCCTTAATTTAATTTGTTGTGTTTTTACAGGAACCAGTAAGAACCAGGCGGTTCAGAAGCCTAGGATGAAAATATCTATCAGTTTCCCTGAGGATAAAGTTCCTGGAGATTTCCTGGCTGCTTTGTGGTTCTATAATTCAACTGCATTTCTAGGATCATATAACCATTACAAAGAAACACTAACGACAGAGAAATTCAACCAGACAGTGGAGATTTCTGGACTAACAACTCTGACATTTCTGGAATTTATAAGTGGACGTTTTTCTCTAAAGCTGAGAGGAGATCGTTCTGAAATAGTAATGGACTTCAACATCACATTCCAAGGTGGGTTTTTCATCACTTGAGGGATGTACATTATAAAGGACGGCTTAGAAATTAAAACTCCTTACCTGCACGTTGTTAGACTTCACTTTGCTTTAATATCTTCAAAGCTTCTCTCATTTTTCTTCCTCATCACATCCAGAGTCTCCAGGTGAGCAGAGAGTTGATGTCAGTTCAAACTTCTCCTTTAACATTACAATAACCTGCAGCATGGAGGACGTGGAGATCAACGGCACTTTCATATGTGAGAACAACACCTGCCGTCAGGAAGGAGCAGAGAGGTCAAAGGACACCAAATCTGGGGCTTCACTCAGACTCTACCTGTTAAATTCAACCATCATCTGTAGCCATAGCAACCAGATCAGCAAGACCCAGACGACGATCCAGCCCAATCCCACATCTGAAGGTAAGACATGGAGTAATAAAAAACAGTTTGGTTCAAACCAGCTGGAAATCATGTTGCTTCGTAACATCAGAAAGTGAAGCAGCTTCCTGTTCACCACCTGTAGTTTCACATTAGAGCTGAGATGTTAAACTGGGACCAGTGCTGCTCAAACGTCCTGCCATGACGACCCATCCATCCATCCATCCATCCATTTTCTTACACCCTTTATCCCTTGGTGGGGTCGGGAGTTGCCAAAGCCATTAAAATGTTACTTCTTTAAATAATGTCTTTAAAACTAAATCAAACTTTTGGTGTTTTTTAGCTGCTCAATAACAAACTAAACAATTTAAATTTTTATTAAAATGAAGAAAATGCTTCGATTTTTCTAGAGAATTGGTGTGTAAATCATTGTAGGTGCAAAACTTAAAAATGGTCCACAGTTTTTAGTTTGGGTTGATTGTTTTCTTGAATGAGAATATTTGCTTTTGTGGAGAAGTAACTCGATATTTTAGTTACTCCAAATTTAAGATGAATTCAAAAACCTTGTAAAAAAACGGTAATCTGTTTTTTTTAAGAAGATGTTATTTATCTGAATCAATGCTATTCTTCCAGGCCAGTTTTGCTCCATTTGGGCCGCCCAAAACCCTTCAGAGTGCTGCAAATGGCCCCCAGACCGCACTTTGGACACCCCATCTCCAGCTGTTCTCATAAGTTTATATGCCTTTCTGCTTCAGCTCACCTGAATCCAATAAATATGTTTTTAGCAGCACTTGACTACATCCTGAGGAGATTATTGAGTCTTTTGAACCAAACATTCATCCCAAGTCTCTAAACTGAAGAACATAAAGTTTGTGACTTTATGATGTGACTTTGAAAGTTAGTGTTTATATCAACCAAGACGGAATAAAAAGTCAAACTGAAGCGATGCTGACAGTGTTTCTCCACATATCATCTGTACTGACTGGTCCATTCAGGGTCGCAACAGGTTGATGTGACCAGTGACTGGATGAGCAGCGGCGTTAATCCTGGACAAATCATGTTGGATATGTTTTCTTATATTCTCCTTTTTTTTTTATCTTATCCACAGAACAAAATGTTGGGCTTCATGTTGTCCTTGGTGTCCTTGGTGGTTTTCTTCTTCTTCTTCTTGGTGTTGGATGGTGTATTCTAAAGAAGGTGAGTCCATGCATGTAAGAAATATATAAATATTATCTGCTAAAAAAACCTCCTTCATTACAGCTATTAAAACCCTGTGTGGTTTCAGTATTTATTTTTATTTCCCATTTGTGGTTCACTCACATTTAAAACAGATTTTGTTTTTACCATCTGACCCCTTTAAAGAACAGTAGAAGTGAAAATCTTCATTTATTTTGTGTGCGTGTGTGTGTGTGTGTGTTTATTAAATGTTGTAGAGAAACATTTTTTGCAGTCTGTTTATCAGGAATTTGATATAAAGCAAAGTAGGATTCAATTCAATCTCAGTCTAACATGGAGTCGTAGCGCCATCTGCTGGACTATTAAAGACATGACCCACAGGAAATTAAAGTGTTTGATTCACATTTTAGAAATCAGCCAGAGTCGATTCTATATCTTATTGACATCACTTGTAAATTAGTTTTGTATTATTTCAAATGTACTAAGATGTTTTCATTAAAAACTAGATCAAAAATACTTGGAAAGATTTTATGTTTTTGCAGTGGAGCTCATGAAAGGTCAACCATCCCCAATTTTTCTTCTTCAAATCAGACGAAATTGGTGTCAGTCAACTTGGCTACATTTGTGGAGCAAAAATAATAATTAAAAAATGTTTGCTTTGAAGATATTAATGAAAGTTTAAAGGTCAACCAGCGCCCCCACATTACCCAAATCAAATGAAAAAACTGTGAATTAAACATTTCCCTTTGCATTATTTCTTTAATAATCCAGCAGGTGATGCTGCTAATACATGCCAGACTGAGACTTAATGTTTGAGATTGACTGTGCTGAATTAAAGATGCATTTCTGTTAATCCATCTGTCCTCTTCTTTTGTAGAGGTCAATATGTGGAGGTGAAAGGTCCAGGAGGGAGAAATCCCTAGACGTTCCTCCACAATCTCTCCAACACCTCCGGCTCCTGGAGGGTATCAAAGTCTTCCCAAGCCAGGATGAACAGATGGAGCTTAATCAGGTGTCTTGGTCACAATCAGGAAAATCTCTGCAGGGAGACGATGAAGAGGATCCCTGCAGAGATTCCTGAACTACTTCAGTTTACCTTTCGGTTCAGCTCCTCCTTCACAGCAACAGACCAAACCTACTGATCAATCGGTCAATCAAGTTTATTTGTGTAGCACATTTCAGCAACAAGGCTGTTCAAAGTGCTTTACATCATAAAACCACAGAAATATAAAGTAAAAAAAAACACCATATAATCAACAATTGACACATTTTACTGCCGCAGCTTTCTAAGTTCCGAAGCCAAAAATTTCAAACCAATCAGTCAAGATGACAAAAGCTTTCTGAAACATTGACATCTTCTCAAAAAATAAATAAGTTCAGGGCCACTGAGAGGAGTAGAAGAGAGAAAAGCCATTTAGTATATTGTCCAGTTTTATGCTAAAAAAAATTCCTAGTTTTGCACATAATGTTTGGGATATGGGACACTTTTTAACTTTTTATAAAACAAAGAATTAAAAGCACTTTCTTTCATTTGTATACAAGTGCAAATAGTTTAGCTTTATTTACATTTTATTTTAAAACTGAGGATTTTGACAAAGCATTTCAGGATTTTTTAAAATTGCTTTTTACAATCTCCTGCAATAATGTTCTACATGGTTCATGCTGAAAGTCTTTGTGCAATAATCTAATATTTTTGTAAGAGTTTTACATGTATGTTAATATCTATGTCTTTTTCTTTAGGTTAAAAATGCACTACAAACTTATGTGCAAAACACAAAAGCAAACAAATTAAAAATGGACTTTTCATCTATAAGCGATAAATAAGAGAAACTTTCTGTAGGAAGAAAAGAAAGTGTAATTTACACTATTTTGGGTTATTTTCACAGGGTAACTAATTTATCTGACATTTTCAATTGTATGGTTTTTTTTTGTTTTTGTAGTCTAGACGGTTAACAAAGGGTTTGTTTTCATATGCAGTTCCATCTCCAGCTTACACAAACAAACATTAATAGATTGATTTTCAACCAGTTTTCTGTAGCAAAAAGTTGAGAATGTATAAACATATTTACACTCTCAAGATATTTAAAGGAGTATATTTCTGAGTTAATACAGTTATTTCATTTCATTAAGTGAAAATATAGTACACATATTTTTGTAAACATATCGATTTTAATGTTATTTAAATATTTAATGAGACTTTTTAATTGCATTTTCTGTATATACTTGTTAAATATTTAACAGTGTATAATTGATTTGTTGTTCTGGTTATTTTATGTGGTTTTCAATGTTTGTCTAGTTTGTTTTTCCATTTTTGAACATATTTCCATGTTTGTAGGATTTTTAATTTATGTCATACAAAAATGCAAATAATGTGAAGGGACTTGTCTCGAGTTTAACACTGTAATGAAATGAAGTAATTTCTATATTAAATTTAAGTATAACCTTCAATAATCTACTCTCTTTTTTTCTGTACCTTTTCTCTTAGCCAACACCATTTCCAAGCTGAAAATATGCATTTTCAAACATCTTTTTTTATTGTTTTGTTGAAATTTCACAAAATTGTATGTAAATCTGTTTAGTCATTTTGACTAAACAATAATTATTCGAGGTATCAGTGTTGTCATTCTGACTACTCGGAGTGTTATAGATATCCGACATAGAAAATCCATCTAATTAAAGATGGCTCCAATTCATGTGGAGATATCTTTAAAGAAATTGTATTTTTGCACTAGTTTAATATACATATCTCATCAAAATGCATCTAATACATTTATGCTGTCATTCAAGATATCTTTAATCAGAATTGTGACAAGTCAGAACAAAAACTTACTTTTTAAATTCAAAAGTACCTTATTGATCCCAAAGGGATAATAAAATGGGATATGGTGGAAAAATGTAGATATTATAGTATAAAAAGAGTAGTTGGAGATAGAAGAAGCTATAGAAATAAAAGATGTATCTAAAATAAGATTTGTCGAACACAACACACTCAATAGGGTAAATAAGCATGACAAGAAAGGACATTTCTGGGCATATAATGTTGGTTTTAGAGACAAATATTTAAATATGAGCTACAGAGAGACAGGGTTGTAGAACTATAGCAGAGGAATGTAGGCGATATGATTTTCAAAGCCGTTATTTCCTGTTAAAGCACAACAGGTATTTCTAAAGAAATGTATGTACAATAGTTGTGATTCACCCTCCTATCCAGAAGGTGGCGGTAATGTAAAGCACCATTTGGGAATTTTGTAGCAGAAGAAGAGTTTACTGTTTTTTTTGTATGGAGTCGCTACCCACGCCTCTTCGACTTGGCTCTGTTATTCTTTTAACCTATTGAGACAACTTTTCATTAATTAAATTAACGAAGTTGTCTTGGAAAAGCAACTCCAGCAGAAGAAGCAGCTTTAATAACGCCGAGCAGGACGAGACCGGACCAGTACGGATAGAACCGGCCGGCACATCTTTAAAGCCCTGGTGGAAAGAGGTTCGTTTTTCTGCACCGCACTAATAGCGAGTGTTTGACGCTTCCGTAGGAAATTGCTTGTGTAGTTTCAGGAGCAATTAATTTAAACATCCGCACCAGCTCTATTGTTTATCCATTGTTTTTGTGTTAGCATTGTAACAGAACATGCTAACTTAGAGAGCAGGGGGGCGTGGTTAGCCATTATCAGTCAGTCAATCTATAGTAAAAAAAAAGGTAAAGACAAAATAAGAGAAAAATATAAATAAACATGACATATTCACTGAGTCACAAATAAATGATGACACCAATGTTTCCACAATCTTGAGAAAAATCTCAGTACTAAAACAGGATTTACTAAAATTGCAATTATATTATTGCATGACACAGAAAATCTACACATGCATTTATACATGAGATTCCTGAGCACAGCTGCACATGTGGGAACAGCATTATGAACAACATAGAGGGATGCTCCATCTAGTCACAAATACCTAACATTTTTCTACTTGTACACGGAATAATAGTTTAGTTTTTAACTAATTTCATATTAAGAATAGACATACTTTTTCGCCGGTTTTCTGCTATAATAGAGTTTTTGTATTAAATACAATGCAAAAACACCAACTTGTTTTTAAGTAAACCTATTATATTTTACGGGCATAATATTACCTTGTAATAGACAAGAATGCTGCATTTGGGTTTGTGTCTATTTATAAATCATCCAGGTCTCACATGATCATTTGTCTTCACATGCTTTCTGCTCCTTATTATGTAAGTATTATGATTGTTGTTGTTGTTGTTGTTGGCAAGCATATAATTTTGCAGCATGTTATTTGATGTTCTCTTCTTTGTGTCTTTTTTTAAATTAACATTATTTGTTTTACCTTTAACTCATGAGGCTTCTGTTAATCCTACAGGGTTTGATTTGAAGTAAGTTGCAATAAAAAATTGAGACCTGTGGTTTTAAAAAAAAGCTAAAAAGTGTTGAAATTAAAACAGCAGCTGGATGACTGTAGCTGACCTGCTGACCATAAATGCCGCCTTCACTTAAACGTGACAATGACGATAATCTTTGTGTTTTTCTATGTTGAATATTATTCGTTTGCTAATTATTTTTTTAATTGAAATGTGTTAAATGTTTTGTAATCTATAGTGTTTAAGGCAAACACAACTATATTTGCTTTATCTTTTTTATTTTAATATGTCATCAGGGACATCTGACCTCGTTGTGACAAGATGCTGCTGCTCGTTTGTCTGATTGTGTTTGTGATTCTAATTCTTTCAGACAGTGTTAAAGGTAATGATTATCTTATTTGTTTTTTAGTTTTTATTTAGTTTGTTAAATCAGCAATGTTTTCCATAACAATAGAAAACATTTGGTTTGTTCATAAAATAAGCAAATCAAAACAAAAGGAGTGTAAAGAGTTTATAAATTCAGTTTTGTTTTGAACCTTTTGTTGTGTTTCACAGGTGCTGAGAATGATGTTTTTGTGCAGGCTGGAGGAGATTTGCTTCTTAATGTCACCATTCTTAAGGAGTTTGACCTTTTTTACTGGCAGTTTAATTCAAAAGCAACATTAGTGGCTTTTGATTCCAGTGGCAAACCTACAGTGGAGAAGAACTATACTGGAAGAATTGAGCTTTTTGGAGCTGAACGATCGGTGAAATTAAAGAATCTCCAAACATCCGACAGTGGAGTTTACTCTGCATGGGGTACAGGAGACAGACGGGAGCTACTGGAAAACTACAACGTTACAGTTAAAGGTAGGTTTCTCAACATCTTTAAAAACATAGAGATGTCAAAATTCAAAGATGTGCAATCTGCAGAACAGTCCTATCACATTCACTTTGCTTTAATGTTTTTAAAACTTATGTTAATCATCTGGTTGTAGTCATAGCAACCAGGTCAGTAATGATGATCCAGTCCTGTTCCAGATCTGGAAGCAAGACTGAGGAGTAAATTTTATTTTGATTACCAAAATGTAATCAAAATAAAACAGGGATGTTAAACTCTTGATGTCTCCAAACATTTAGATGTGTTTCTGCTTTAGCACACATGAGTCCAATAAGTAGGTTTTTAGTAGGACTCTGCAGAATTTGTCTGCATCCTGAGCAGATCCTATGCAGCTGTTGAAATGAGGCGGATTGGACATCGAGACATTACTGGGGGTTTAGATCATGTTTTACTTATTTTCTTATATTCTCTTGTTTTATCCTTTTAGGGTCTGCAAACCCAGGTGTTGCTGTTGCTGTTCTTGCTGTAGTTTTTTTCTATTGTCCTGTTGGTGTTGCTGTCGTCGCTGTTGTTACTGGTGCTGGTTTTGCTGTATGGTACTGTAGAAAGAAGGTAAGTCCATGTATGTAATTATTGCATAATAATTTTTTTTTTTAAATCTGATTGGACAGACTTTTGTGTGAACGGTTTAAAGTAGTTGTGTTCACAAGCAGCCCGCTGCTTACAGAAGTATAAATGGACGCCGCCATATGCTTTTCCTGCTGCTGACCAGTAGATGGGAAGGTTGCTATGGCACCATAGTCCCAACAGCCAAGACCTCCATCTTTGACAAATTAATCTCCCCTGACACGTGTTCGAACTGATCTCAGTACTGCATCAGATGGACGTATCAATCATGTCCCAAAACAAAAGTACATAATGCGCATAGAGAGAGATTTTATATTTATCTCCGCTCTGTCTCCCAGTATATCCTGGATATATTTTAACATTTAAACACACCTGATCTGTTTTGTTATAAGGTTTCTATGTTCCAACTTTATTTCAACATAAAGTTAAATTGTAATATTCTGAATAGTAAACAACTTCATAAAGGGAAAGTACAGTTTTTAATTCATATTTTAAAAACTTAAATATTATCATCTTTAGGTTTTTTTTTATATTTCATAAGCCTATTTAACTACAGTTTTTAGGCTGGACAATATGGCTGAAAATGATACAAGCATTTAATATCAGTCGATATCGATGACTGTCTATCAGTAATTATTGATTAGTGTTTAGTTTTAAAATATCTGGAATGTTGCCAAACTCATGACGTGACCTTTCTTGTTTTATCCAGTTTTCACTCCGTGTCATTTTTAAATTTTTTAATTTTTAAGCAGTCATAGCTTAAAACCTGAAATCGCTGCTGTGCAAGTCAACAGGTTGTTACTAGGTAACCAAAGAGTGAGTGTACCAGCCTCTCGGACTGAACAGCCAGACGCAGGGAGTTTCAAACGGGTGCAATTTGATCTCAACCTTTCTTTCCAGTGACACCGTGAAAACTGTAGTATAAAAGAAAAGAATACAGAACCGTTGTATAAAACCAACATATCAATATTCAGTTATTCACAATAAAAGAATACGTTATGTCCTTTAACTCGTCAACATACTGTTTCATTTATAAACCACGACATTCTACTGTTTCTTAAATAAAGCTATAACAATTCTTATTTCAACTCACAATTACCTATATTTATACCTCATTCTGCTTTCCGAGGCGCTATTTTAAAGATTTTCTCCAGGTTTCTTATAATCTAAGGTTGTCTCATCTCGCAGGGTGTTGCTAGGTAACCACAGGATAAACAAAGAAAAAAAATCTACCGTTCTTTAAAATGAAGGCATAAATTAGCCACTAGGAGTCACTGTTGGACCAATGAAGAAGGAGAATTTTCCAATTAAGCAGTTAGTTATTTACAGTGAGAGAGTGAGTTGATTCCACCACCTTTGCTCATCTAGCAGTGAGAGGTTGAATGGCTAAAGCATGTGCTCTGCCTAAACTCCCAGAATGCTATGCGGTTCTGGATCATAGTTCAGTGAATATACTTATTTAATGCAGTGGTTTAAACGTTTTGTTTCTTCTTCAGCATTAGAATGATCCTGCCTTAGAACACCTAGTTAGCAATGCTATTATTAATGCTAACTGGTATAAATGTTGACATTTCTTTCCCCAGTGCAAATCCTCGGCTACTTCCCAAGACCAGCAAGGACCTGTACGTTTTTCAATGGGCTCTGGATCAATTTCTCCAACCATTCAGATTGCCTTTCCACGTCTCATTAACAATGGAGCTCCCCACCTCATTTCTAACGATGAGAAAAATCCCCTAATGGAGGAAAAGATGCAGATGAACCAGTTTAAAGCTGCAGAGAAAACCACAGACTTGGCCTGAAACAGCACACTTCACAGTTCCCTTTGTTCACTCTCTGCTGCGGTACAGATCTCTCTCCTCGCCTCCTGCCCTCATGAACACCAGACATGAGTTTTTCTGTAACTTCTGGTTGTTTCTCCGCCTTCAGCATAGTTGCAGCAAAAACCAGGAATCTTAGCTAACAGAGCAGAAATCCTCCTTCTCGCTCTTTTTGATTGTTTCTGACCAGGAACATTGAATTTCATAGAAACACAAGGAGTCAGAGAACCTTAATTTTTTTTAAAAAAATGTTTTTATTTTTTTTATTATATTTTTTACATTGTCATAAATTGTTTAATTAAACTGTAAGGAGAGGGGTAGCAAAATTTGTAAATAAAAGTTACCAACTGAAGCTTTAATGTCACTAGACAGAAAAAAAAAATTCTTATCAAAATCAAAGATTTAGTTTGAAATGTTTTATCTACTGAAGCTGCTGTGCCTTTTGGAGGAAATGTGAATATGCAGGAAATTGTTTCCATGCTAAATTACAAACATTTCCTCCTGTTCTGTGCAATTTTAAAATGTTTGTCTCTGTACTTTATTATTTATAAATCTACTTGTCTTGACTTGTATTTTGTTTTATTATTTAAAATGTTAAAAATTGCACAGAATGTGAAATTTGTATATTTTAACTGATAAGCTCAGTAGTTCTTGACTGGTGTTTTTACCAAATACTTTTTTACTTGAAAGTATTTTTCCAGATTATTATTACCTCTGTGTAAAATGTATTGAATATAATATGAAGAAAGGGCTGTGCACTTGAAACTTTAACAGCTCTTGCTGGTGCAGCGATATTCTATTTTTTTTTTTCAACTAATATTTCCAAAGAAGTAAAGCATTAATGAATTGTTTTTCTTCAATCTGTGAATAAACTAATTTTTTTTAAGGACTTGAGCTTGAAGTTTCATTGTGTGGGTTAGTGTTTAACCAAGCTGAGATGTTTACGACATGCAAGTTTTCTAAATAATTTCCAGGATTTTATTCTGTTTTAATGAGAAATGAATCCAGCATAAATTATGCTTTTCATAAAATGTAGACACACTTTTACTTTAGAGATTAAAACTCTTCTGTCACTTATAGAGCCACAAGTTATGGAAGTACATGCCTGTCTACAATGATGTGGAAGGCCCATTGTAAAAAAAAGAAAGAAAGAAAAGTCAATTTCCACCAATAATCTCAGACAATTTCTAAAAAAGAATATTCTGAAAATAAAAAGTCAAATTTGGTAGAAAAAACTCACATTTTTTAATTTTGAAACTCAAATTCCCTTGTTCTAATTTTTTTTTGAGATTCTCTAAACTGCAGATTAATTTTCTAGTAATTTTTCAACTTTTGAAACTCATAAATATATATTCGTTTTTTCAAGTTTTTAACTGGAATTTACTCCTCATTGTTTCTATTTGCTGACCTCTAATATGTCATGATTTCAGTTCCTTTATTTTCCTGCGAAGCTAAAAATATAAAATAAAAGACAACAGCGCTTAGGGCGAGAGATGCGAGAATAATGAGATTTACTAAATGACAAAATGTGGTCTACGGTAGCTCGGATGGGTCAAGTCAAGATTCCCACTGGACATTTGTCCATCGGAGCATTTATAACTTTATTTGAACAAGCATTTTCATGCGTTTTCAGAAACTGTATGTATGTTTGGTTGTTAGCGACAAGGCAGCTTAGAAGAATGTAAATCACAGCCAGTTATTAATATAAATACAGATCAATCACTGCAAGCGCTGCTTAACGATCCGCCGGTGAAAGACTTGGACAGGAGTGCTAGAAAGACGGAGTGGGAGGAGTTTTCTTTGTTTTATTTTGTTTGTTTTGTCGGATCTGGTTTCAAAGTATGTAGAATTACACACCCTCTTCTGTGCGGATAACCTGTGTATTTTATAGAGAAAGAGGCCCAATAAATAGCATTGGGTTCTGAAAGTAAATTCGTCCGACCACCATGGCAGATACATCAAAAAGAGATAATTGAGGTGAAAATGTGTTTCACCTCAATCTAAGATGGTCGTATATAAAAACCTGTAACTATTAAATAAGCCCTATTAAAGGACAAACATATATTGATACTGAATAGTACCTGGAAGTTGTCTTTCCTTCATACATTTAGTCAAAAGTCAACTTTTTTTATTATTATTCTTTTTTTAGTAAGGCAATACAGTTCATAGAGGAAAGGCATATTTTTTCTGAATGGCTAAAACATAAAGAAATCATCTAATCTCTGATTAATGTACTGCTATAAAGATGCATAAATCATAAAACCAACAACAATAATAACATATGGTATATAGTTCATCATAACATGCTGATTAACTGACTTTATTAATGACTTAATATAAATCTGAAAGAAGATACTAAGATACTAACCCCGCCCACCCGGTACACCGGCACATAAATGGTGCGCACCCTTTTCCAACGTATGACATGTTACGTTGACTTGCTAATCCCTGCTACTTCTGGCTTCCTAGACCCTGAACTACAGCTGGACATCTGTGGACAACGTCGTTTATGTCCAGATATTTTAGACTGGAGTCTGTCCTCTTCAACTGAAGCTTGAATCTTCGGTATTTGGTGAGTTTCCGCGTCTGTTGTCGTCTGAGCGCCACACCTTTACCAACTCTGTTCAGTCAGACATTGTGGTTATGTCTTCTCTGAACTCAGGTCATTTTCATTGGATTCAAATGCAAAGTGATTCTACGAAACACTGGACAAATTTACAACTTTGTTTGAGAATCTTGTTTGAGTCCCGATATAATTTCTATGCTTGCAGAAAGTCAACTTTTAAAGATGTTGGTTATATAATCTAGATTCTAATTAAATAAATACGCTTCATTTTATTTCCTTGTATTATTATTATTCTTTATCAGGTTTAATTAATCATTTTATTGCTCAACACGTCAACTGTTTGTTCAGTAGGCAGAAATAATGCAGCAGGACTGAGATATGGAGAAGGAGCGGCTCCATTCACCTTTGACCTCTTTAAACACAGTAATGGACATTTGTGAAGAAGGAAAAACGCTGAATGACTTTCTAAATATTTATTTTACCAATCCAAAGAGAGTGATTTGAGAGAGTGAAGAGAAGATTTTTGTTTTGCAGAATCACATTTAAGCTCTTGATGAGAATAAAATTATTGCCCTAATTGTATTGCTGAGTAGCTCAGTCTCAGTCAGATAATTTGGATTTTATTTGTGAAACAAAGACAATCTTATTTGTTTACCCCAAGCATTCATTCAAAAATTTATCAAAGTTTTTTACTGGAAACTTAAAAGAACAGAGAGAAGACACCACATTAATCGGAAGAGACAAAAAATAAAACTAAAACACAATGCATACAAAACAAGAAATATAAACATTTAAATTTAAGACACTAAGAAAAAACATGGAATAAATTTGCAGTAAACAATGTTTTCAGAAGCAATACTTTACATCATGTTACAATGTTATTCACTCATCACTATTCACCTGGAGTGTTGCTTTAATTTTTCATGCAGGTTTGAGAAATCCTTTAATCTCCAAGGCAACCACTCAGCTGGGTGAACCTAGCCACTTTCTGAGTTTCCAACTTTCTGAGCTTCCTCCTCCCAAAGCAGCGATTCTCCCACTCAGCTCCTTCAGACTAGCCAGCAGCAATTAGCAAAAACCTGCTGAGCTTGATATAGGAGCTGCTTCTCAGTGAAACGCTGGTAAAAACAAATGGCTAAAGGGTAAATAGGGGAGCCAAGCTGTGAATTTTAAAGAGACAGAGGCCCAATTTCAAAGCATTAAATAAAGTAAAATTGATTTTAAACCATAGTAGATTTAAACATAGTTACTTGATTGTGTTATAAATTGGCCTGGAAAATGCATAACGCTGCCCCTTTAAGAAGGTTGTGGGTAAAATATGAAGACTGCAGAAAGAAGAATATAAATGATTGATGAAATTTAGTTATATTTGTTACGTTTGGATTGATATTGTATTTGGTGCTGATGTTCAGATTATCCCTCTCATTTTTGAAAACATTTTATTCTGCATAGAAGTCAGAAAGGCCCTGATGGAGTGAAGTTCAGATGCTGCAGACACAGGAACATTTATCAACCTGTTAACTGTGGCAAACAAGGCGCGGACATTGATTCTGCTGGTATTTGATGTGAAGTCATTAGAAAATGCACCAATGTTTGTAGTAAATGCTTTACTCTGTATGTTTCTCTGCAGAAATGAAGGCGCTGACCCTGCAGCAGGTGAATGCGGCTTCAGGAAGTCAGACCTCCAACTACTGCCTCCCTAGTTTGGAGAATAAAATTTTATCCCAGGTGTCAACAATGACATCCGGATCGTCGCTGTTTCCTCCTTCTTCCCTTCCGTCTCTTCAGCCAACCAGGCTGTCCTCCACCTCCTGCTCTTCTCTGCTCTCCTCCTCCTCTTCCTCCATCAGTTCTCCTCTCCTCAGCACCCAGAACAAACTCCTGTCCTCCGGGTCTCAGAGTCGGACGTCTTCCTTCACCTCCACTGTCGCCTCCAACGCTCTGGTTTCCTCACCGCTGACCAGGGATTCTCTGCTGAACCGCTTTGCTGATCCTCCTTCATCCCTGAAACAAGATGGACAAAAGAAAAATAACGCAAAAGAAGAAGAAGAGGAGGAGGAAATATCAGAAGAAATGCGGTCGTCTTTTGAGGACACAAGCCTGGTACAGAAACAAACTTTCTATATTTCTTACTTATGCTAACTATAAATCAGCCTAATGATTTGTGTTTTAGTTCACTTACATTATTTATAATTATATAGGAGAAAAATATATAATTTTAAAAAATTGTTCACATATATTTTCATTATTCTTTGGTAGAATTGACTTTTGAACTGAATGACTTCACTGTAAAAAACACAAATATTACCAACTGTTTCGTACATCTTTTAGTGCAAACATCTGAGTTCACTTGAAATAAGACAAAACTAATTTATAAGTAACTTTTCAGCAAGAAAAAGAGGCTTGTTTTATGTCAATATTTTCTTAATATTGATGGGAAAAGTACTATTGGTAGATTATTTCACTTATAACATAGTAAAAGTGTTTTGTTTTTAGTTTATTTAATCTAAAAACAGATTAAATCATTTAAAACAGATTTGATTATTTAATCTAATACTTTTTCCTTTGTCTTTAAATATTATAATTTAATTAAAACCAGTTTTTGAAGACATTAATCTTTGTAAAAACCTGTGCCTCTGTAGAAACTAATAAAAAAATAAAACATTTATCAACCTGAACCAATCTCAATAATCCTAACTGACTTCAATCAGGAAAAATTTAGCCTGATTATAATCAGTGAGAAAAACTTGTTCTTTCTATAAGATGTTTGTAAATATCTTGTTTAACTGAAAGTGTTAAACTGAAGCTGCTCTGACTGCTTTGCTGTCTTCAATATGACTGTGTTTCACCAGCAGCTGGATGAAGCCATCATGTTGTTGGAGGAGGAAAACGATGAAGAGGACGCTGAGGTTGCCATGGCGACGCCAGTCGTAGAAATGGACACGATCAACCAGAAACATGATGACTCCGCCGCCGTCAGACAGGAAGAGTTTCCAGAACTGGACAGAGGAAATAAAAGCACTTTAGAAAAGCTGAAAGATAAAAAGGTTTTATTTTTGATGCACTGTAAGAACAAAAAGTGAAGTTGTCACCTTTGACCCCTGGGTGCTGATTGGTGTCTGTGTCGTTCAGTACCTCCTGCTGAACGCCGTCTGCTGCTCTCTGGTCAACAAGAGCAAACCTCCAGGCCAGCCGGACTGGAACTCGGAGGACAGCGTTTGGACCAAAATCACCCAGCTGGCCAAAGACGTTTCTGACCGAGACCCGGAGTTCCTCCTTAAGGTCAGTCTGTGTTCGGTTCGTTGAGTTATAACTCGTTAAAAGAGACTTATTATGGTTATTTGAAGAGGTAAAGTCTGTGGCCGATAAAAAATATGTTTAATACATTTTTTGCACAAAATCATTCTTGGATAATGTCATTTTAGTCTGCTCAGTTTTGCCTATTTTGAGCTTTTTTTAGGGCCTCTTGTCACTTTAAATCCAAATAAGCTGCACTGAATAACTCAATAACTCAACATTTATACTTGCATGTGAAAATGGCTCCAAACAAATGCTCAATTATACAATTTTACACCTTTGGAAAGCAGACGTGGAGCCTCCTGCACAACCAACAAGAATAAAGCCAGCTGACCAAATGTACTGGAGCTCTGCCTGGGTTGCTAGGTAACATGTTGGGGTTGCTAGGTAACGTGCTCAGTGCCCATTGAATGTGACTCCACGCATTTTTGAAATGGCTCATTGTCCATAACTAAAAACTAATGATTTATTGTCAAAAAAAGCTGGGGGGTTTTTTGTGTTTGTTTTCAGAAGTAGTTGAAACCCAAATAGAAGTATAAAAACATGCAAAGTTTAAATAATATGTCTCCTTTAACATCAAAAGTTAACTTGATTTCCACAAAGTAATGATTGTAATGAATTATAGGGTATATGAGGCATGTCATCGTATCAATATTTGCTCTTCATTTCCCGTCCAGGTTGCTGTTTACACCAGACAAGAATTAAACATCAGGATCACCACAAACTTTTTATTGGCTCTGGCCGCCAATCTGTCCCCCACCAAGCCGCACGTCCGCAGGTATTTCTGCGCTGCCGTCCAGCTGCCCTCCGATTGGCTGGAAATAGTCAGAATCTATTCTACAGTAAGTCTGAGTCGGCATCAGTTTCTCCATGCAGCCTCCACACCTTCATTTCTGTCCAAACAAACCGATTGCTTTCTTCCAGTGCTTCACCCAGGTCCTTCCGACGTGTCTGAAGAAAGGGATGGTCGACAAGTTCAAGCAGTTCAGCGAGTACCAGCTGGCCAAGTACAACACGCGCAAACACCGCTGCAAACACAGCCGGAAGGAACCCAAAGGAAAGGTAGCAAACCTACTTTAGCAGAGCTAAAGGTGACCTTTTATGCTTCCTTGAACAGGTTGAGATAGATTTGTGGAGATTACAAAAGATGTGTATTGCAATTTTTACACAAAATTATCCTTAGATGGTGAGTTTTCATTTCTGGTCAGTCCTGCCTATTTTGAGCTGTTTTAGGGACTCTGTCACTTTAAATCCATATAAGCTACTGCTGGCTGTGCCCCACGAATTCCGCTGGGGTTGCCAGGTAACGGGCTGGACTCTGCTGGGGTTGCCAGGTAACGGGCTGGACTCTGCTGGGGTTGCCAGGTAACGGGCTGGACTCTGCTGGGGTTGCCAGGTAACGGGCTGGACTCTGCTGGGGTTGCTAGGTAACGGGCTGGACTCTGCTGGGGTTGCTAGGTAACGGCACATTGGCTTTTGTGACTTAACAGCCAGGAGGTTTTTGAAATGGCTCACTTTCCAAATGCTAAAAAACTTTAACTTATTGTTTTGTTTTTGTTTTTCAAAGTTCTTGGACTGTTTTTAGAAGCAGTTCAGACCTAAATGGAGGCATAAAATGGGCAAAAATTTAAATTTTCATAATAGGTCTCCTTTAATGGAGTCGACTTGTTTCTGTAATTCATCACTGGACTTTCCTCCACTGGTTCAGGTCTCTTTTTTCAGTATTTTGTCTGATTTGTTTTTTTCAGAAACCGTCTAAATCAGACCTTGAACGATGGGCCAAATTTCTCAAATCTGATCCAGGAATTCTGAAGAAGTTTGTAAGTTACTACTTTGTTTTTCACTTTAACTGGAGGCTTTAATAATCGTCTTTATTTCTGTCAAATCATAGGTGGAAAATAAAGTAAAATCTCTGCAGTTTGTCTGATTATTATGAATTGCTGCAGTTCAAACACTAACAGGTGTTTTTTTGTTTTGTTTTTTTGCTCAGTTCCAGTTGGAGGGCAGCAGAGAGGTGGTGGACAAAAAACAGAGCGAGTTCAGCATAAAGAAGCTGATCAAGAAGCTTCACATTAAAGAACCTGCTGAATTTGTTATGGCCATCCTGGGAAAAAAGTAAGACGCAGACATCCTGATTTAATTTTTTAGTAGATAACTTCAAGTTTAATCCAAAATCACAAAAAAAACTTAGAGGTTCCTCTTAGACTGCAAGTTTGCATGTTCAAATTACTAATTGTAAAATTAAGCAATGATACTAGTTTGACTTGTCTAGAAGATATGAAGGAGAACTCGTCTCTTTTAAAGAAAGAGGAAACTTTAGTTTGCAGAGTTGCATCTGACATTTGACCAAGTGTGAAGCACGGTGGTGTAGGTGTGGTGATGTGGGCTTCCATACGGTCCAGCTGGCTGACTGGCAGCTGAGGTTTTGCCCAAACTAGGTCATAACATGACAGAATAACTCAAAATAAAAAAAAATATAGGTAGAGCAATGGCCTAGTCAAGATCCAAAATGAAGAAAAAAGTTTTCATAAAGCAATTTTTCCCTTGACTTGGTTTTCATTACGCCTGTCACGATAACATTTAATATTGTTGTTTTTACACCATTTTTAAGTAACATAATGGTAATAATGGCATAATAATGCAAGAACATATTAGCAAACTTTAAAATTTAATGAACTTTTAACACTGGAACTAGAATATATTTTAAATATCCAAAATAAATTAAAACAGAAACAACAAATTAAATAAATCATGAAATGTCTGAACAAAATCTTTCTTAAAAAAAGGTCTAATTTAGACCAAAACTCCAGACAGAAGAGTTTTATCGTCCAATTTATGGAAGAAAGAGAGAAAAAAGATAAATTATTATTTTAATTTAATTTATTATGCAGTTAGTTGATTTATTGCACTTTTGTTAAGTTGGGTTTAAAGAACCAGATTGTTTCTATTATGTCTAAAAAAGTAAAACCAAGTGTAATTTATATTTGTGAACTTTGTTTAGTATGAATTTGTATTAAACATAGGTCATAGTTATTTTGCATTTAGCTTTGTGGGAATTATTTTAGAGCATTTTTCCAAACCCAACGTAAATGTTAAAACAACTCAATAAATCAAAACGTAAACAGCTGCAAGTGGTGATTTTTATTTTTATTTATTTGCCCCTTTTTAAGGCGAAATGTTTAAAATGGTTTTTGGGATTAGCAGAGAACCGTGTCTGTGTGTCTGACTCTCTGCAGGTACCCCGGCGATGCGATGGCGTTCACCCGCAGTGGGATAAAAGGCGTGTGGGAGCCGGACAGAGCCGGGCAGCGCATGAAGCTCAAAGAGCCGCAGACGTGGGAACGGCTGGTCAGTCTGGAGGGCAACAGAGCCGCCACCTGGCAGAAGCTCATAGGTCTGAAGGGAAAAATCAAACTCATCCATTGTTGGCGTCACCTAGCTTATCAAAACAGGAGAAAAAAATAACCTCTATGTTCCAGGGCTGGGAGATGAATTGTGTGTTTACATAATTAATGGTGATGTCAGCAAGCCCGGTGGCGGCCATCTTGTTGGACAATTGTGAAGACTTTGACTTCAGGTCAACTCTACGACAAAATATTCGCTCTGGGGTTGCTGTGATGGCGCAGGGGCAAAGCACGACCCACCCATGATCCTCGTGACGGTGGTCGCAAGTTCGATTCCCAGCCTGGCAACATTTGCATGTGTTCCCCCTCTGTCATTACCCTTTTTCCTGTTGAACTATTTTCAAATTAAAGTCACTAGAGCTAACAAAACCTTTAAAAATATATTTATTAGCTCCAGGCTACCTTCTTTTTTTGCGGTAACAAAATAAAGTTGTATGACAATAGCCAAAATAATACAAGAATAAGGTCGTGATATCACCACAAAAAAGTTTCTGATATTATGAGAACAAAGTAGTGACTACAATATGGAAAATATCAGAAAATGAACACAGCTTTTTGTAGTTCTCATAAAATTACGTTATTCTGGTAATTTTATGATTTTTCACTTGAACTCAGAGTCCAGATAAGTAGAAGCTGCAAAACACAATTGAAAACAAGATGGCTGCCGTGGGCGCATTGACGTCACTGCATCAGCTTAACCGAGCTGCATTCAGCCGTAAAGTTTGTGTTTATTCAAACTTCAACAGTTTTCTAGTTGTTCTGCTGAGGTAGTGACTTCAATTTGTGAAACTTTAGTTTGAGGAAACTTTAGTTTGCAGAGTTGCATCTGACATTTGACCAAGTGTGTCATGAAATTTGAAGTCACAAAGAGCGATGCACAAGAACTCCACTCTTGAATTCTACCGTCACAACCATTGCAGAACCTGGAGAGAACGGAGGATGGATTCAAAGCAAGACACTCAAACCATTTGTAGAAGAGAAATCATGAGCCAAAGCAGGAAGATATCAATGTCTGATTCAGACGAAGAAACAGGACAACAAAAGTTGGAACGAGAGAGAAGGAGGCTTCATGAGCTGATACAAGAAGTCGGACGGATGTCTTATGAGAACACAGCACTTCTTAACGCAAACGAGAGATTAAAAATGGAAATATTAAACCTGGAGCAAGAAGGATTTGAAAAAGATAAGCTTGACCGTCACAAAGACAACGAATTTAAAAATTTGGTTGATATTAACTTAACTTTGCAAGAGGATATCGCCACTCTGGAGATGGAAAACAAAAATTATGACAAGCAAATTGCTGACCTGGAGGAGAAAAC
>CAEGAF010050779.1:0-31930 GCA_903067075.1 Micropoecilia bifurca
AAACATTTTAAAACAACACTGCATATTAAACCAATTCACTGCTGGAATTTTTTTTTTTTTTTTACATAATTTAAACTGGCACTTTTTAAAATTTAAAAATCCCCCCCCCCCCCCCCCCCCCCGGCATGTTTGTTAAAATGGTCACCATGACTTGACAGTATTATTTCAGACAGATAATCTGTGAAAAGGTCATTCTCCTCCACATCCCCTCCGAGCTACTATCGCCATCTGCAGAAATGAACCACTCAAAAACAATCAATCAGAGCCAAGAAGAGGGTCTGAGCACTATCAGTTAATGCAGCTCAATGTGGTAATGCTGGAGAAACCATTTTTCCGCTGTTTGACAGAAAAGCAGAAGGAAGAAAGTTCTACGAAAACAAGTTTAGATTCATGTTCTGCTTTCTACCAAGTGAGCTCTGCCAGTTCCCCCCCCCCCCCACCCCCCCACCCTCAACCTCGATCCATCTCCTGGGTTTGGGTGACTGTGCAGTTTTCAGCTCTTATTAATATGCACAGTCTGTCATTAAGATGAAGTAGTGGGTCCAAACGCCACAAAATGATGGAGGAGATGCGACCAGAGACACAGCAGAACATATTTGTTCAGTCTGAGAGCGTCTGTCGGCCATACGTTTAAATATACATACCATTTATAACGCGCGGCATCAATCAGTGAAACTGTAGGCTTGTATTTAAAGCTCCCCAGTTTGTGTATCCATAGCTCACACTTCCGATGTGTGACCAGGTGTTGCTACGTCACACCTGGACCACAGTCCTCTTGGATTACCGAAGTTTATCCTGCAATGGCAATCACCTCTTTTTTTCTCATTTAGTCGTATTCGTCCTATTAAAGAAAGAAGGTCATGGGCATTGTCTAACTGTATGCTAGAGAAGGACTTGTGCTCTGCACCCAGTCGATCTCCACTTATGCCCCCTAGATTTAATCATCTCATTGACATTCGACGGCCCTGAAATGAGTCTGATACGTTTCAGGCTTGTTTCTTGTCAGCTGGGCTCATCAGGATGTGACTAAATGTGCCTTTGTTAAATCACTCTGGGGAAATGTCAGCCTGTTTTACCCCTCCAACCCTGGCCCCTTCCAAGGAAAACCCCCAAAAATATATATATATAAAATTTCAGAGTCAATTTAGAGATTGCTTCCGGCTTGTCTTCCAAACAATATTTATAGTTCTGTGACATAACTTACAGCTTAGTGGAACAGAGTATTTCAGTATTTCATTCATAAACTGCTGCAGAGAGAAACATCTTGGAGTTTGCATTAATTTCTGTCTATTCTTCTTAGATGATTCTCATTGCGGCATTAGTGCACATTGAAAAAGCTTCCAAACAAACAGAGATCTGCAAGATAGAAGGTTCAATGCTATGTTTGCTCTTTGTCTGATGTTTGGGGTCATTTAATCTATGCTTTCTTATTTACTCATCCAAGCACTGAAATGTCTAGTTGTTTACCAGTTTCTTGTCTCTGAATCTTTAGTTTCTTAAGGATATCAGCCTTTTAGTTCCTTCATACTTTTGGTGGCGACTCCCACTTGGTTAAGGGGATCCATGCGTACTTCACCTGTCTGCATCTCCTGGTTTCAGGTTCCATCTGGGGGGCAGAGAAGCTCCTAAGCAGGAGATTAGTTCCTCAACACTGTACCCACATGCCGAGTCTTCGCCCGAACCTCCATCTGGGTTTCTCCCCAAATGACTCATCTCCTCATTACTGCAGGGGAGCAGGCCCACACCCCAACATCCATCTAGTCAGTCATCCAACCAGTCAATGACTGCTTCTTTCATTAAATCTTTAAATCCATATCTTTAAATATTTTTGATTCCGTTCCTTGGTTTAACAACAGATATGACTTTGCTGTTTGCACGAATATGGGTATTAAATGAGCAGCTTTGTACAAATCGTCGACGACAACAAATAAATAGTTTTATGACTTGTTTGTTGGTTTAGTGTGTTTGATTGGTTTGCTTGGTTTTAGTGAGCTACGAATAATGAATTATTAGACATTTATCAGTTAAATCGTACTTGATTACTTCAACCTGCCCAGGGACGGCAGGTGGAAATTAGCTCTTATTTTTTTTGACAATAACCTGGTGCCGTACATCTCTCCTTTTAAAAGGTTAATGAAACTTTGTTAAAAGGTTAATGAAACTTTGTACACTGTCTTTGTGTAAATAAACAGTAAACAGTATCATGTCGCGTTGAATTGGTCTGATCAGCCACAACATTTACCCATATGTGCCACTTCTTCAGTCGATTGTGTTTTTTTTGCCTGAGTTCGTTGACCTCTTTTATTCCATCCATCCATCCATTTTCTTAAACCCTTGTTCCTTTGTGGAGTCGGGAGGCAGGGTCACCCTGGACAGGTCGCCAGTCTGTCGCAGGGCAACACCTCTTTCATTCCCTCAAACCTATTTTGTGTTGACATAAAAAAACCTTTATTTTTCCTAATCGTTCCTGAGACTCCTACTGCTTTTCAGCCCAGTCCGTCAGATCAGGACCTGGTTAATTTCGGCCATTAACGCAAACTGCTGTTGGCGCCTGCCATGTAGAGGCTTATCCTTTCATAAAAACATTCATTCCATCTTTTCCGTTGCACCAAAGCATCTCACTCATCCTGCATCTTCCTGCTTTCAGCAAGCACAGTCTCAGTTCACTGGAGGGAGAAACTCTCTCTACGTTATAACAAGCTTCATTGTCTTATTATCAGTGGCTCCTACCTCCTTATGTTAGCTGAGGGTGGTCAGGACGGAAATATTGAAATGTCCTATTTATCCCTGCCTGTCATACATTTAAAAAACAACAGAACTGAATGGGATCAGCAAGCAGATTTGAATCCTGACAAACATAACTAGAGGCTCCTTTAGTACAATTATCTTTCATCTTTTTACTTTGAAGACTTTTTGAAGTGTCTGCTGTGAGGTTGTGAGGTGCTACAATCTCGCCTGCCCTCTTTCAACAGCTTCAGTTCAGATTACACTAATGACTTAAGAATTATGCTAAAGATCTTGTATAGTAAGGAACTTTTATTCTTCCATTTCAGTCGAAGTTGTTGGTAAAACGCTTACATATGATTGTTTGTCAACCACAGACTACTCTGAGATTAAATATTCTACGGTCCGACGGCTGAAAGAACCAAACAAGTTCAGATTTTAATCAGAAATAAGGAAGCAGGACAAGAATAAATGCCTCCGAACTGCAATGAATGGAATCAAGTCTGTTACAAAGAATGAGTCAAAATTCTTCCCCATGCAGTGAAGTCATGTTTTTAATTCAAATGCGACCCCTTCAAGTTCTTTCTGCTTAAAGTGGTTCTGTTGAATAATAAGATGTACTTTGATTTCATTGATTTCCACTTCTGCTGTTTGCGCTTTTAAAACATTGACAGCAGTAATTGTTGCCACAGAAATAAGAATGCAAGTGAGAATATTTCGAAAATGGTCAAAACTAACAACGTTTGTAAAAATATAGAGTCCTATCCCGTGCGCTTTGCAAAGTCGATAAAGTTGATCACAAGCTCTGATTTTAAAACGATTGTACTGAATGTACTATCATCTAAAGTAAAGCGGGAACCAAATTAATTTCTTAGGCCATGGTTTCCATTTAATGATGCTTTTCTGAGTGTTCTTCACCAATACTGAGATGGACTTTGGCAGTCGTTAAATAATACATCCAGTGTATTAGATACCGCCCTGGTATAGAGAAATGTTAAAAGGATGTCTCCTTACCACAGCTTATGCTTTCAGAGGAAGCTTGTAAAAAAAACTATGCCTCTAATAAATACATGAGCTTTATAAAAATATAAAAAGCCTATCCAATATGCACAAAGTTGAGAACTACTTTTGCGAAGTAGGGGCGTGCAGCATGGACCGCCACGCTTCACACGACTGGAGGATTAGGCCTGAAAGCTGCATGACGGATGAGCTCTTTTCTCCGCTGATGTGTTTGGAGCTGAACGCAGGAATGAATTCCGTATTCTGGATCTCCAGCACAGAGCGGGCTGAGACCCAACCCCCGCATCGCACGTGACCTGCCGGGTCAGCCGCCCAGAACCTGCAGAAACTCTCAGAACTGAAAAATAAAAGCTGAGGAGAAAAAGAAAGTGTTCCAACTGTTCAAATACAAAATGAATTGTTATAGGTAATCTATTACATATGTTTCCGTGTATATTTTGTGTCTGCTAGTCAGAACATTTGCAATAAAAGGGGAAACAAAAGTGAGTTTTTGTCAATTAAATCCAAACATGTCAAAAGACAGAGCATTAACATTCCTCAGCGGTTGGACAGTGGCGTCAATCTAAGTCACATAAAGAGCAAAAACTTTAAACATGGACTTGAACACGATTAATATTTTATCTGCAAAATAGACCCTTAACAATGCATGGAGGGTTTTAGCCAAAGTTCAGTATCCTGAGACAGTTCACTACGAGGAAGGAGAAGACCGAGGCGAGTACCAGAACAGTCATTCAGGCAGAATCAGCAAGGATCCTGGAGAATATCACAAACATGGCCCCAATTATGATCTACTAGATTAATTTCTCAAACTACAGAAACCCAAGAGAAGGACAGAAGGAACAATTATGGAAACACAAGCTACAGGTAATTCCCTGACACCCGATATACTTTGTCCTCTACGGTTTCATACCTGAAGTGTCTTGGTCTGATATTCCATGATGTTTTCCTCAGGCTTGATGACGTCCTGAGACATTTACAGAGGTATTCCATGTTTTTGATGATGCTGTTACACAAGAGAAATTGCAAATAACAGAATCGCTCTAGAAAGGGGAAATAGTGTGCACACCCCCAACATGTTTCTCATATAAAAATAAGAACCATCTGTTATATTTGTCCTAAACAAAGGATGCTGACATATCAAAACAAACAAGTTTCGTGAAACACAAAGGTTTAAGCTGTAGCGTTGCTGCATGTGTTATAAAGGCATAAAATACTTCTTTAAGATAAGCCCTGATATATTGGAAGTATTTTAATGTTTTGCCATTCTTTTTCTTTTCCAAATCTCACACTAATTTAAAACAAACAGGCATGAATGCAATCTCAATGGGGCACTTTATACAAGATGTCTCAAAACAACTGCTTGTGAGGAAAGTGTGCGCATTTTTAAACACAAAAAACAGTTACAACTGTTAGATTTTTTTTTTTGTGAAACCAAAAGCTCAGTTTAAAAGTGAAGGAGTCACCTTTCTGGGATATTTAGGTCATCATTAAGACTTACTCTGAATCTTCAAAGTGTGGCTTCCAACAGTCTTGCTCTAAATCCCACCTGCACTCCAGTCCTCATCGTTTTTTTCCCTGAGCATTTCATAAACGCTTCTCCCTGTCACTGCACCATTAAGTCTTCAGAAAAGCTCCCATTTAAACTTCAATAAATTTGCTGAAATATTGTCAGAGCAGAGGTTCAGTCTTAACCTTTACAGATGTTTTGAGTTAATTTGCTGATTAGATTGTAACACTGTCAGTTTTCAATATTCCAGATTTTCTTGGACGTTGAATTTTGGGATCCTGGTGCCTGGTGTGGAACTTTCTAATCAAGTCCTTGACTCTCCATGTCTTTCTTAAAGTCCTAATTCACCTAAAATCGTCATTAGACTAATTGAGCAGTCATTTATGTTGCCTTCACTGTCTTCCCTCAAACAGACATGTTCTGCAGGGATTACAGAGTAAGAAGAGAAATTGAATTTTATGTAGTTAAATGGCATGAGACACACTGGGTTTTATTATTACGGTCTGTGCTCACAGTGCTTAACGGGTCACACCTGACTCATTAAACACCACCAATGAATAAAAAGGGGGGAAATGTGGAGCCTAGCATGGCGCTGTGGCTCTCAGAACATGATGAAAGCCAAATTTCTAAAAGCCATTTGCACTTCACAAGAGTCTTTTTAGCACGCGGCTTGTTATGACAGTGAGGTGAAAGACACGGGGGTAATCCCACTGCCACTGTTGCCAGAATGGCTGTCAAGCATCACAAAAGCAGGCACTCAGCTGCATCTGTTACTCAGCCATGTCTGTGGCAGGTATGCTAACGCACTGTGGCTTGATGCGACATGGACATTTACAGTCAAGCCCAAAGAAGAGAATGACTGTTTAAAAAGACATAAATGAATACAATTTAATTAATAGTTTACGTTCGTAAGAGTATCTAGGAACTTTTAATTTATAATCCATGACATCCTGTTTGCCTGGTGTATTAATATAACGTAGCACTGAGTTTATGTAGACATTACATTGTATATGAACTTCGGCTGGTTACTTGTAAACATTAGAGTACCTTAAACACTACAAGGACTTTATTTGCATTAATCTTGTCATGAAGGGTGTGGTTGGTGGTGGAGAGGATTGACGCTGAGACCCAGGTTAGAAGGAGATGAAGATTTAATAATAATGAAAATGTTCACAACAGACCAACTCAGGCAGCACGGCAGGAAAACTAGCATGCAGCTAATACCGGTAGCAACTGGTTAAACGGACAGAACAGATGAGCTAAGCTACCAGGACTTAACAGTACTACTGGAAGCTAAGAGACAGACAACAGGAACTAAGCTGGCCAGGACTTAACAGTTCTACTGGCTGCTAGACACGGACACGTTTGACACACGTACAACAATTGACAAGGACCCAACGAGGAACAGGGACAACAGGGGAGACTAAATACACAAGAGGTAATCAAGAGAATGAGACACACCTGGGAAACAATTAACGGGGAAGACACAGAGACAGGACTCACAGGGAACAGGACTACATAGAAAACTCAAAAATAAACACCCACAAACACGGATCACGACAAATCTCATACTAAACTGCTCATACTTTCTGTCTGTGCCGATGAGAATTCACTCCCCTCGTTATGCTGAGCATTTGAAGTAGCATCAAATAACACAATCTGACTGGCTTTCTCAATTTTTCTTATAACCATTTTTGGATGGTTTCCTGGGCACTCGGACTGTGTGTTCGTTGTTGAACTTTCATCTTTAGATCATAAAAAAAGGAAGATGGTGACAACACATCTAATGCAACACAGAACTCTGTGAATTTAGGACTTGATGTCTTAGAAAAAATGTCAGGTTTATTCCCACATAATCTTAGATAAGCTGTGGGATAGTGCCAGAAACATTGTGACTGCAACTTAAGACTAAAGTTTTCCACCACAAACACTCTGGTGAGTCAAGAGGATGAGGGAAAAAAAGCTTTATGTCTACTTTATATGGTTGAGGATCTGTGATGCTGTGGGCTTGTTTCTTTCCCAAATAAAATCCAGGCCCCAGACAATGTCAGGCTGCCTGTATCTCTAGTGTTTAAAAAGTTGCTATATAAGGACATCTGAGGTTTACATTATTCTGTTGGTGCAAACTTAAGTTTTAGCTTGTAACCGAAATAATCCCAGATGGATTAATTTAAGCCATACAGCAGAACCTCCTCCTTCCTGGACCTGGAGGTAGACCTGGCTCTGACGGAGGATGGATGCTCTATGAGCAACACAGGCTGACTCAGTTGAATATTAACCTGTTATTGACGGATTTAGCCTATCAACAGAGATGAATCACGTTGAATCCCTCTCAGTCACTCTTCTTTGGGTTTGCACTTTTGTGTCACGTACAGGCTAGTACATATTTTGACAGTCTCACTTTTCCACCAGGGATCCGATTTCAGTCTTTGTGGCGATGATGCACAGGCTGAAGGATTCCTCTCATTTATTGCGCAGGATGATACTGCAGCTCCGCTACGGCTTCGCACTCCAACCCAACTTGAAACTGCTCCCTTTGCGTTGCTACATTCAGGCCCTGCGACTAAAAATGTCAAGCTTTTACTTTTTACTACACTACCAGAAAGGTATTTCCATGAGCAGTTCAGAAATTGAAAAGACAATTAATGACGTAAAGCGTCACATCTGAATATTTTCTAAATATCATAAATGACAGATGCGGTGTTGCCGGAATATTCATCACATATCAGTAAAATTAAATTTTAAAACGGGAATAAATACATTATTTTTGATTCGGGTCACGCTGAAACTGTGTCACCAATAAAAGCAAATCATTTATTTTATGTTTAATCACATGAAAGTGATGAAACATTCAATAAAAGCGCGAAACAACTGCTCGATCGGAAGCTTGGAACTTCTAATCCATTTTTATTTCCATCAAGTGAACGCACCACTCCAAACGCGGAAGAGACAGCACAGGTAACCAATCAGCGGCTGAAATCCTCTCACGCGCGTCAATGAAACAAGCGCGGAGGCGGGACCGCGGTAGTGTGACGGGCTGCTCTCGATCTCGCGGCGCCGCCTGCTCTCGTCCCATTGGCGCAGGTGATCTGTCTCAGGATGCGCGAGGAGAGCGGAGGAGAGGGGAAGAGAGAGGGGAAACCGCCGATGGTGAAGGGTCCAGGGCTCGGTTAACGGGGAAACAAGGATACCGGCCCATCTCTGTTTGTCCTGGGCAGCTGGGCAATGACAGACTCACCGAACGGGGGACTTTGAGATATGATGAGGCTTTTTTCTGGTTGGTTATAGTACTATGATTTGGTATGTGGCCACTTTGATAGCAAGTGTATTCAGCACCCGAGGAACGGCCGCTCAAGGTGAGTCGAAGTGCAGTATCTGTATCCACCGGCGTCCTGTGTTTAAGTTTGAACTCAGCATTTTCTCCCCCCCCCCTCACCTTTCCAAATAGCATTTTCTCGCTTGCTTGTTTTTAAACTTTTCTAATGTCGTCTGCCTGTTAAGCATGTCTGGAAGTTCGTGTGTTCATCACCTGGAACCGGGCGACACCTAATGTGGGAAAAGAACCGGTTCAGTTTTATTTCATAATCAGTGACAAACCTTGCGCTGAAACCTGCTTCTTCTCACTTGGAGTTGGGTTTCATTTATATATAGGTCTGCCAGAGATGTGGCGTTTTTGGCTTTAGATGGAAATAATTTGCAGTCAATTTTTTATTATTTATTTTTTTGTTACATCTTCATCCTCCCCAGATGTTTTAGTTCGCTTTATTTTAGCTCCGGGACGTTTTGTGAACTGCAGCATCCAGCTTCAGGATCATATCGTCAAATGTGAGGAGGAACGGGATTAGCATGGTGCGCCGGTGTGGATGTCGTTAAAATGCTGTGAGTAGATTAACCTCTTCCTGTAAAAGTGTCGAAGTGAGTCGTGACCCGCTCTGTCCGCCAGAGGGAGCGCCTGGTCACTGAGGTGACTGTGAGCAGCTGACTCTGCTCTGCTGTCACTCCTGTAATTTGTAATGACTGGATGTGAGGCTGAGGAGATTTGACAGCCGTATTGGGTTTGCTCTGATGGCTTCATGAGAGGGAAAAGCCACCTGCAGCTCACCCTGTCCTGCTAACTGCAGAGGCTGGAAGGAAGGAAGGAAGGAAGGAAGGAAGGAAGGAAGGAAGGAAGGAATCTCCTTTTGGGTTGAACCTCTTAAATACACTTTGTAGATCATTTCGGTGATAATTACCACAAGCCTTAAGTCCTTTATATGACTTTGCAGGAAAGGGAAAGTACACCTGAAATCATCGCTGTCAGTACAATATTCAGTGCAAATGTATAATCGTATAATCAGAGTAAGCTTAAAGTTATTTTTCTGGAGTTGCCACTTTTATTAAACACTAACGAAAGACTCGTAAGCTCTAAGTTTAAAGCTGACTGCATTTTGTTTCAATACCATTCAACACGTGAACTCATTATTACTGAGACCAAAGAATGTCATCAATTGAATTTTTCAGGTGTCATGTTTTATAGCTCTGCTTTCCAGGTCAGTTGAACTCTGATAATCCTCTATGTCCACAACTGCTAATAGATCTTATGGGGTTTTCACACCTGACAGTCCAATAGTCTCGGTTTGATTGGGGAGCAAAACTGCAACATTTGCTACATTTTCAGCTGGTGCGATTTGCTTTCAAACTGCATGGTGTTAAACGAATCAAACCCTTTTAAAAAAAACCTATTTACCTCCTCACCTGTGGTGGTGTTACATCAAGAACCACTGAAGGAAATGACATGGAAAGCTCTGAGGAAGACACTGAGTACAACTTCATTCTTCACAAAATGTTGAAAACGGAGTGGAGGGAAATTATAGCTGTTAGAATTTCTCTCTTTTTTGGTCAAAATGCTACAAACCTTTTCTCCCGTTAGCAAAAGACTCACACATTTCTCTTGGTCTTATTTACTCAGGATGCTATGAGCTGTAGTTCTCTTCCTGCTTTTGGAGTGATCTCCGTTCTGCTTGGCATCCACATGCATTCAAACATCACCAGAGTTCACTTTAACCGAACAGAGACCTAGGTTTTTAGGCGGACTAGAGTTTGTTTTTTTTTGGTCCGCATTAGAGTTAGACTGCACATTCACACTTCTCCAAATGAACTGGACTTTCTAGGCATGTGAACTAGAGCTTAATTAAAGTGGACTCTACAGGGCTGGTGTGAACGCAACCTTAGTAACCAACATCCAAAAGCACAGGGAGAGTTGTGGGGACATGACAGTGATGGAAAAAAGAGAGTAGTGATGAAATATTAATTTTGATATTCTAATATCCTGCAGCCCTTTCTAAAGTGTTTTATTGGCTGTTGTTCAGTATGTTTGGGTTTATAATCCAACAACATGTTAAGATGGCAGACCCTTTCTATGTGGTCTAGTGTAGGAAAGTAGAGCCATGTTTGACAGATTGTAGCTTCTGGAAAGAAACACTAACTGAGGATATTTGGGATGAAGTTTAAGTTAATCTTTGACAAAAAGTGAACTTTTCAGGAAACACTAATAAAAAAAAGTGTTTTAAATGTAAAGTCGTATTATTTGGTCAAAGTCAGATGTTGCATTTTGCACTTTTCAAAAGTTATTCATCAGTGAAATCACTGACAGATGTGAAAAGTGATCAATAGACTCATCTTCACAAACACCAGGTAAAATGGAGATCTGAGTTTCATTGCCTGACAGCGACAATTTGTGAAATGAATTTAAAACTTGAGATCCCTGCTGTTGTTTAGTTTAAGTTTTGACTAAATTTCATATGAAACTCAAACCAGAAGTTTGCATACATTGTTTTTACTGTCTGAAATAAAATCAGACCAAGCTCCAAATTGTTGTAGGTCAGTTTGAATTTGCTACATTATTTCTATTTGCCTAAATAGCTCAATAATGAGACAAAGAATATGTCAGATATTTATTTATTAATGATTTGAATGTCAGAAGTTTACATACAGAATGATTTACTATGTCTTTAAGGCCAGTCCAGATGATGATGTCATGGTTCACATGTGTCCTTGAACTCATCGTTGAAAACTCATCTCAAATGTATCACCATGCCAAACAGTTGATAAAGTGTTGTTAGGCTTCAAAGCTTCACCTTCACTCATTGTTCTTGTCTTTCTTGTCAATGTTTGTCTCATCTGGTTGTAAATCTTTCCTTCGGAAAGAATCTGGTTTGTCCATATGGATGGCTGCACATTTGGGTTGAGTTATGTCGATTTTGGATCTTTCTCTTCACGACCACCTTGGACAGTAATGCTGATCTTTGAACAGTTTTCAGACTTGAGCTTTGGTAGTTGCTTCTTTATGTTTCTCTGAGATTGAAAGTTTAGGCCCTTTTTTCCACACTTTGGCAACAAAAAAGGACCTAACACATCTGGATGACTTGAACTCATGTTCAGTTGTTTGAACCAATGATCTTAGAGTCTTCAGATGTTTAGAAATGGTTTTAAAAGACCTTCTCAGATTTTCAAAATTTTCTATTTTGCATCTTTGAGCGTCACTAAATCCTTGACTTTTTTATCATTCTAACAATTAACTGTAGTCAGTTATTACCATTACCTAAAAGCTAATTAATTAATTGCAGAACCTTTCCATTTGCGTGTGTCTGGTACGCCGGTAAAACTGACGCACACAACAGCAATGAACGACAAAGCTGCTTCTTTTGGCCCACTGGGGGTTAATTTCTGCTTTAAAAAATTACATAATGGGACGCTGTTAAAAACTAGTGTTCAAGTTTCCTAACTCCTAAAAGAAGTTAGGAAATCAGTGAAGCTACTCAAACCTAGAATAGCAACTCGATGCTAAACATGATGCAGCAGCACACACATACCTGACGCTAATGTCAACGTCCACAGTCAATATTTCTAGTATTTTTTGAAAGACGCTCCATGAATGATCAGGGGTTTCTGAAACACTTGCAACAGAATGGATAGAAAAGCAATTTGCTAACAGATTGCAACTTTTGTCTAAAGAACCTGACAGAAACAAGACTAAGTTTAAAATATATCTAAATAGATTGTTGTTCAGGATTCCTTATGATAGATCTCCTTAGTGTTGCAACCAAACAGAAAAAAACTGTCCGCAAACCATATAATATTTCCAGCAGTCACCTTGGCAACTACACAAGCCATAGTTATACAAGGCGTTGTCTTCTCCATACACACTGTGTTGATTTGGACATCAGTCACATGATAATGGAGGACCTGAAAGAAAAGCAGCACCCAAATCTCACCAAACTTACAGAAATGCCCCAAAGCTTCAGATCTGGTTAAACACTCACTCCGTCTCTCTTAGCTGCTCACCTTCAAGAGAGATGGAGAAAAAGATTTCTTCACATCACTGATCAGATAATGGTAACCGCATCTCACAGGCGTGCAGGTATATTTGTTTTTATCAGCGACAAGTGTTACTCAGCTCAGAAGTTATGTAATTTCTTGCCTAAAGCTTGTTTTTAGCATTTTTGTCTTAAGCAACACATTTGCACGAGGAGCGAAAATTGCGGCTCGACTTGTGTTACGTTAATACACTTGGTCGTTATGTTGCGCTTCATTAAACGTTCGTGCACTCGCATGTACACAGACACACTTATGGATGCCAACTGCACTCTCAAGCTGGCAGCTGACACTCGGCTCGTCTGCTAACCCCCCCACGCCTGAGTCGGACGCTCTCTCTCCTTCTCCTCATGATATCCATCCCTCGCTCGCTCCCTTTGCTCCTTCCTGTCTGCACCAGCTCCTCGCCAGCCCTTCTATACTGCGTACACTTGAGTGAACTCGCTCCTCTCTAGGTTTTGAGTGGCCTCTCTCGGCATGAGCGGGCGGCTCGGGGAAGGGAACATGGTGGGTTGTGTTAATGGAAGCTCAGGGTGCGCTCCACGGAGAGCTTCGCAGGCACACATGTCCACATTCAGCCGTCCCCTCAGGGGGAACACTGTGTCTTTAACCAGATCTGAACATATGCCCACTAACAGGCTCTGTGCCCCAGACTAAGTTGCACTAATTATGACTAAGCTGTGTGATAAATGCCGCGCAGTCACTACATAAATACATATGCCGCCTCTTGCTGGGAGGGATGGGGAAGGAAGGCGAGTGGGATGCTGGACGATGTCAAACTCTTGACCCGTTTTAGTTATCAAAATTGTGACTTTGGAAAGAAAGAAAAATGCGGAAAAAGTAATTTTTTATCTTGTTTTACCTATTTGTTAAAACAAATAGGTATGAGATGCTGTAACTGTTAAACTGTGATTAGATTGATCTCCTCCATCTAGTCCCTGAGTTATTATTGCTGACTAAAGAAATGCACAAAAAACAATCATAGTCGGAAGGAGGGTTTTATTGCTTTATTTTATTGTCAATCATTCTTGTGTATATGCTGCTAAATTTGATCGTGGCAGAGAAACAACGCATCATTACAGGAAAACCGTTTATCTGCTGTCCTTGGTGGCTATGCTAGCTAGCCTGAGCATTCATGATTCATGAGAGGCTCTACTGTTGAAAACATGCTATAGAATAGCAGAGGGGATGACCTGTTTTTTTGACAGATGTGGTGTGCATTCACCCATGTTTACTTCCATAGCTAAATAAATGATAGTTTAACAAACCACTTTTAACTCCTGGGTTCTGTGTCAGACCTCAAAGCTTCTTTAGTGAACAAGCAGCATGGAGACCAAGGAACTCTGCAGTCTGGTCAGGGAAGAAGTTGTAGAGAGGTTCTAGAACAGTGGTTCTTAACCTTTTTTGAGGTACCGAACCAACCAGTTTCATATGTGCACTCACTGAACCCTTCTGTAGTGATAAATAAAATATATTTTTTCTGTAACTGCAGTCAAAGGCTATCAGGTATTCACTCATGTTTGCTAAATGCAAATGCACTATTCACTTTTCAGACTTTTATTTTGAAAAGAAAAAAATAAGCTAAACACTATACATTTTCTTTCCTGTGTACCTCTAGATGACAAACATTCGCAGACTCTTATAACATGTGCTACTTTGTATTTTTATGTAATAAACCCCCAAAGAATAAGTAGAAGTTTGTCATGGTAACATCAGAAAAGTAGACAAGTATAAATTTTCCACGGTACTATAAGTTGATTATTAGTTACCTAGTCGTAGTTACATAGGTGTCGGCGCAGCCTTTAAAAGTCTTAAAAAGCCTTAAATTTGAGTTGGTAAAACCTGCAAAACCTTGTAGAATAAGCAGAAAAACTGTAGGTACATCTCCAAATATTAGGATATTGTGACAAGTTAAATAAAATTTTTTAGCACTCACGTCAGAAAGTAGAACTTATAAATCATATAGATTAATTTCACAAAAGGTGAACTACTTCAAGCTTTTATTTCTTACAGTTTTGTAGATAATAGAAAACCATAATTCGTCAAGCAGGATTGAAGGATCTAGTGTTGATCATCTTCCTGTTGACAACACTCCGTAGACTCTCTGTTGGGTCCAGGTCAGACCAGTTTGGCCAGTCAAGCACAGTAACGCCATGGTCACTAAACCTCTTGCACATGCGTGAGTCATTTCTTACTATTCTTGCTGGAGTGCAACTGAAATTGGGAAAGAATCATGCATGAATCACTCCCTTTGGACGACAAATTGCATTGGCTAATGGCCTTGTTGTGAAACTCGTGCTTTCTGTTTTAGCTACAGTTTATGTGACAGATCATGGAGTCTATCTTTTATGAACAGTTTGATGAAGCTGTGCTGTTTGCTCCTTAATTCGCTCATCTTGTGCTCGGACCACTAAATATGTGCTGACACAAACACGGCCATCGAGTCCAGCAAACGTGAGGAGTTTGTGCTCTTTTTCCTTCTTTTTTTGCGTCAGGTCCCGGTTGTCTTCTCTTCAGCAGGAAACACAGCAGGTGTAGAAGTGACAGAGAAACAGGCAGAAAGTATTCACTCACAATGAAACCTGGAGGAAAACACAGAGACACATTTCCAAATGAGTAAGAGATTGAAAGTGACAATAAAGTAATTCTTACCCATTGACCAGATGTTGAATTTAAAATGTGACTTTAGTGCATATAGTCAGTCCTGTTATCTTATCTTATTGGATGAAAGAGAAGCCTTGTTTTTTTTTTGCTGAGCATTGCAGAAATTACTCAGTGGGTTTCATCAGTGTTGAGTATTTCACTCAAAAGCTAATTTATTTCAGTTTTTTTTACCTTAACGTCTGCACACCCACCGGCATAGTGTCGGGATGTCCAGAGTGGGCCCTGTGGGACATTTACAGCACTTGCAACGATTATGTGCAGCCCTAATTAAACTTTTTCTAAAATGGAAAGTGTTGACCTCAACACTTTTGTTACATTGTTTTTGTGACTGATATCTGCTAAGCTAACTTGGGTTATTGCTGGCTTCTTGTTTGTGTAATCTTTGCCAAAGCAAATGGCATTTTGGGTGTTTTTCTCAGAGTTTCATCTCATAATCTTTCACTCTCTCTCTGTAGGTAGACAGAAGCATGGTGTTGTAAAGCAAACAGCAAAATTAGGGTGGACTTGGTGACCCTGATATCAGTCAATAAGAAAAATGCTTTGATCTGCATCTCGGTGCTACCTTTAGTGTTGCAGTCCAGATTAATGCTTCTACTGTGCTTCTGGTTTAGCCTGTGAATTCAATACATTAGACAACTAGAAGTGACAGAGTGTGTACTGTCCCACATTTGTAGCTGTAAGTTCTGTTTTGCTGGCTAAATAAGAATTTTCCTGGTTTTGCTGACTCTGGTAGAGTTTGCATACGATTCAGAGGCTAACAATTCAACCATAGTGCCTGTAATAGAGGAGCTGTAATTTCAGAGACTGAGCAGTGTTAATGTAAATCATCTTGTATCTATGGTAACACATCAGCACTTCAGAAAGACAGTTTGAACATTTACTCTGACCTCTTAGAAACAGCTTCATTGCATTTGTATGACTACATTAAGTCTGTTGAACATGAGGATGAGGTCTATTTGAATTTTATGTCCTCCTGTCATAATGTTTCTCCAGCTCACTGTAAGCATGTTCTAATAAAACTCCTAATCCGACGGGGGGGCTTGCCCCAGTTTTTTGCTTTCTGACCAGATTGAGATCCTGAGGTTCTGTCTGTCCAGTCAAACACACCAAACATATGAGCTTTGGGATTTCCTTGAAAAAATGATGAACAGAACCTTTGTTTAATATAAGTCTAAAGTAGAGACAGAGCCCAAGTTAAACAAGACCAAACTTCTCTTTGTTCTCACAATCATTGTAATTATTTCAATTTTGCCCAAAGTGTCTGCAAAAATTTTTATGATGATTATTATTATTGCATTTTACTTAGAATCCAGAAGTTTTAATGCATTTAGGATAATTGTCTTTCAAACTGTATTGGTCAAAACATTTGGGTTTCTTTCCTCAAGCTTCTCACAATAGTTCTGATCCATTCTTTTTAAAAGAATTGCCGTAATTCAGTCAGATTTGTAGGCCACCTCGGTGTAGGACACACTTCACAGGTCATCCTGCACATTTTGGACCAGAACCCATCCATTTCATTGACACAAGCAACGTGTCTTGCCAAGTGGTGTGACGGTTGGGTGTTCCCATCATACCTACACTTGCATAAAATTGTTTGAACCGATGAACGCCGCACCTTCAGGCGTCGGTAAATTGTTCCTAAGAATGATCCAGACTTGAGCAGCTGAACAAACCTCTTCCTGATATCCTTGCCTTCTTCTCATCACATCAGACAAAAAGCAGAGTGTTAAAATACATCCAATATGTGCTTCTAATTAGCTCAAACGTGTCAGTTAACCTAAACCAGGTCAGCAAATCAAAACCCAAATGGTTTGACCCAGGTCATACATTTTAACCAAATTTTCCCTGTGAAGTTGCAAAAAATCTCAAAAAAGATTTTCTGCAAATAAAACTAAGTTATTCTGACTAAACTAAAATAAAAAGTTTGGCCAGAGACAAAAATAATTGTCTTATTATTATTTGGTGTCTGAAAATCTAGTTTCATCTCTGTACGGGGAAGAGAGATTTTCGCACCTCTTCTAATTCGTGAAAGTTGGCTGCTGTTTTGGTTGATAAAGTGTCAGAATCCATTTCTTTTAATTGCAGTTTTTTTCCCCTCTCAAACTTTAATCTTAACTTGGTTTGTGAAACTTAACAGACAGAGGCTGAGAAATTACAAGGGAGAAAAAAAAAGAGGTATGATCCAGAGATCAGTCGTGCTACGTCTCCACTTCGACTGCTACTTTGCGCTGGGTCAGGAACAGTTTGGCAGATATCCGGTGTCTATTAGCTGCCCTGCAGTTAAAGTTCAACAACAGAGCACTGTGCATTCAATGTCAATGAAAAGGAGCTGCTTCCAGTCTGAATGCGTCTCTATTCAGCTAAAGGTTTGGTCAGTTGGAGCGTTTTAGATTTTGAGCGAGTGACAATCTGAAAAAGAACTGAGAGCCCATATGAAGTTCTGCTGTTGCTCCCTTTTCTGCAGGGAACCCAGAATGCCGCAGAATTATTATTGTTAATAAATATTAATCAAATGTTAATTGCTTCAAATATAACAAACATATTCATGGAAGAGGATGGATCATTCCTTTTAGCTATCAGTTTACAATAATTAGCATTTTTTTCATCAACGTGTGTTATTGAATGTGTGAGTCATGCTGTTGGTGAATCAGTGTCACTAAAAAGGAAATAAGATTCACAGTTCTTGTTTGTACAATGTGTTTATTTGACTTGTCACTCAGCAAAAGGTCAGATGCAGAATAGAAGAAGGTGGCTAAAGGTTAGTTGCTAAAGGGTTCAGTCAGACCTTGGGTCAATACAGACATCATCTTTCACAACTTAAATCAAGTGAAGACTTTTCAGACCAGGTACGCAGCAAATTGGCTGATAGATTAGTCGATGTAGAGATAACTCAGTGTAGAAGAAGCAACCAGCTCTACAAATAAATAATATGATTCATTAGTTTTAAGATGAAATCATGTATTCATTCTGAGATTATTATTATTTCTGTTTTAAAAGCTATTCATGGCTTTGTGACGTGTTGGTCCTGTCTTCCAACTCATAGCATGTGTTTTCAGGGATAAGCTGGGTGTGGAAAATCGAACTGGCACGCAGCCCTGCTACCTAATTAATTTGATTCCCACAAACTTTTTTGTGCACCAGTTTTTTGATGATTCCTCCAGTCTAATCACTTAACGAGCAGTCAAAGTGAAGTGGGTGGTTGATGGCAAGAACAAAGCTGCTGACCAAGAAAAGACAGGCTCTCAGTTGAAGTCCTGTAAGCATTTTCACACACACAGTGTTGGGATATTTTCGGCTTTTCATTAGGAGTGTCTCATTGCGACCCTTCCATTGATCTGATCTCTACTGTTAAAGACTAAAATGACTCTGATTTTTTGTTGTTTTTGCTGGACAGTCAGTGGAATCTCACCACAGTTATCACGGGTGTCAGCTAAAGGGGACAACTATATGTCCTTTTATGTATCAACTGGTACCTGCATTAGGATGGAGCATTATGGGGTGTGGACTTAGAACTTGGAGAAAGCACGGGAACAGCTGAACGACCAAATATTTCAATGGGGCTATGCGTAAAGCTAATATTTAAAACATTAGTGTGTGTTGTCCATACGTTTAAAGGCTTTCGCGTACTCCAGCGTACTTCACTCTACAATGTGATACATCCTGGCAGACATACATTTTTACAACTGTTGTACCTCACTGCTGAGTGGGAAACAGTGTTTGCGCTGAACTCTTTTGCAGCACCAAGACTCTGAGTCACTAGCAGGTGTTTGGTGGCTGTCCTAGTGGAGAAACGGGGCTAGCTGTGCAGCTAGCTGTATCCATTTGTACTATGGGACATGAAGTAATACAACTGGTACACCTGATTATAAAATCTCAACCTTTCACAGAGTCACAGATGAATAGCATGCCCAGTAGTGGGAGCCTTTACTACTCTACTGCTGCAGAAACAGGAGCTTCTCTGACCTTGTTTGGCATCAGAGTTTCTGTCGTTGGCATTAGCACAGCTAGCATCTCTGCTACCTGTTAACCTGCCTCATAGGTAAAACATCTGAACAAAATCTGCATTTTTTTTGTCTGCTTAAAAAAGTAACATGCTGTTGTCAGGACATCCATATTTGGTCATTGTTCATTTGAGGTGCTGAAGTGAGAAGAAGTATTTGTGTTAGAAAATGGGCACAATTTGGGGATTTTTTTCACACAAAGTAGTATTTTTGAATAGTTTCTGTTTTAGTATCGATTATGTCTAATTGTTTATGATTTTTGACAACCCTACCAGTTAGTGGTTTGTTAGTTTGAAAAGGCTTTTGTTGCCTGGTTTCAAACATGTTTCTGAACTGTCAAAGGACAACGTTAAGCCTCGTGTTGACAGATTCGTGACTTTTTAAAAAAGTTTTAATTAGATGTTACTGGTACTTTATTCTTCTTGGCCTATTTTCGAACTGTTTACATCCTTCTGGAATAATAGAAATCACAATGTTCAGCGATCACTCTCCTTCCACCTTTGAGTTGTTCCAGTCCAGCTCATCTCATGTGTCTGCTTTGGAAACAGAAGTCTCCTCATGGTTACATAATCCCATCAGTCAAACAGTGTATAGCCACCGTGAGGAAATAATAAAGCAATGTGCCTGCATCTCTCTTCCTGACCCTGAATCAGACTGGATTCAGTAGAAACTTAAAGCCTACAGTACTGCAGGGCGAGCCAGAAAAGCTGATTGTCTGTAATAGCTTTTTATACGTTAGGTTTTTTCTTGTTTAAGTGGAATTACTTTGTGGGTTTACAGGTCGGAAGACCAATTTATAACTCAGTGGCTTTATGCCTGTCAAATGGAGTGAAGAAGAAATGACCTGGTACAGAATATACCCAGACATATTGGTTTGTTGGTTGTGAGTCTCTGCTGTCCGCGCTGATGTTCAAGCATTGTTACCTGCTGATCCTTGCTTGACATGATGTCATCCACGGAGTTGTTGCCATGTTGTAAACACAACACCCTGGTGTATTTACAGGGGATCTCTGGAGACTTCCTCCATACATGTCTGGTGTTTTTCTTGTCCAACTGTAATTTATTTATAATCTATTTATCTCTTTCTTTAATCATCTTGACCCTTTGCGTTCATATTTCCTTGCATAACAGTGACATTTTATTAAAGAAGAAAAGTTTACGTCATAGTGCTTCTTTCCTTAAAAAGGAGAAAATATTGTATTGTTCTGGATGTTGAATTTTGCATCAGTAACAGTAATTAGTAACTGGGAGCAAACAAAACACTTCATACAACCTGTAGATGCCAACCAGCCTGATATCTGGCCTAAGGAGCGGCGACTGACCGTCAACTGGCAACCTTTAACATCCACTTTGGTTCAGTGAACTTGTCTGCTGCTGGGTTTGTCAAGATGGTAGAAAATACGGTTGGCAAGACATATTTTGTGATGTCAAACTGTCCCGTCCCCTTAGAAGTTAAAACTGTACAGTCTTACTTGAACATACAGTTTTTTTTTAGTTCTTACGTTGGTGTGAATCTACATATATCGTCTTGCATGGTCCAAACCAGCACTGAATGTTCCAGGAACGCTGGTTGCCATGAGCGTCCAGTGAACGTTTGCAGCCGATGTTTGCTGAACATCAAAATGAAACACCACTAACTGTTCGGTGGACGGTCACTGAACGCCCGCAGCCCGACGTCAGAGATGCCACCTCGTCTAACGAGACAAAAAGAGATTTAGTGAAAAATAACAACTGGGATGCACATTTTAAAGATATAAAAACAGATTAAATAAAATCATAGCAAAAAAAACATTTTTTTTTACCACAGTGACTGAATCTTTAGAGTAAACATCCAGACAATGTTGGTGATCGACAGGTTGGAAGATCCTCTGAATATCTGCTTGTTGCTGCTGGTAAATTTCCCCACTGAGAGACTTTACATCCCGTTCAAGCCTAATTTGAACTTTAGCAAGTTGCTGCCACGTGACTGGATGATTTTCAAAGTGTGTAAACAAGCATCAGATCAGCTGAAGTACAAACTTGTTCTTTATCACTGAAATACGGTTGAACAGTTTTGCCTTGACATTTGGTGGAATGTTTTCATACGCCCTCCACAGACCTTTCACATTCCACAATTAAGTCAAGCATGGCTCCAGCATTTTTCTACTTACTCACTTAAGATTTTTCCAAGTGCTGAGAATAATATAATATCATTTAATTTAATTTAAGCCTTTATATCTCATCTAGTGTCCTGTGACAATACACTGCAACATAGGGTCTAATTCAAAGACCGAATTCATCTTTGTCAATGAAACCTCAGTCTGATGTCAGTGATTACTCAGGGTTTCTATATCAGCCTGTAGGAACAGTTATCCTTGGCAGGTAAAAGATGAGAGAAGCACATCCTTTGTTTAATTAGTCCCGTGGAATGATTGGAGTTTTTCCAGACATTTCTCTGGGCCTGAGCGCCTCACATATTTTTATTCTATTGTCAGGTTGAGGCTGCATCGCTATCGAAAGAATTTTCCTAATCCAGCCGTGTCCTGCTGAAATAAGGCAGGGGCAGTTACGCAGAGCTGATTGTATCGTAGGACTCACCTACTGGGCCGCGATGTGTGTCTCTTTTCCCCCTTTACTGCTTGTGGCTCAATGTTGGCGCACAAGTAACCTAGAGAATCCGGTTACAGGATTTTCAAAATAAAAGATGCTCCAGACTCAATTAATACGTAAAACGGAAATATTTAATTATTTCTTGCGCCGCGGACCGGTACCAATTGGTCCACGGACCGGTACCGGTCCGCGGACCGGGGCTTGGGGACCACTGTCCTAGAGTATTCTAAAATATCAGAAACCTTCACATCTTTCTTTGTCCCTCTCAAAGCTTCACTGCTTTAGGAAAGCTTATGTTTATCCACTCTTCAAGAACACAGAGACTCTAATAAAGCTACAAGCTCCATCTTTGGACCAAAACTTTTTGTTTATCGTACGGTTGAACCTCCTACTTTGCTCCATCTTAAGGCCACTCATCCACTCACTGTCAGGATCGTGGTCTTTCATAAGCCTGTTATATTTATCCACCTTGTCACATTGTTACTATGACAATGCAATAATGCAGATGCTGTTTGTGGATAACGCTAATGGATTTGGCCTCCAGATTGTTTCTGCAGTCAGACATACCCATTGTTCTCAAAGGAAAGTAATTTGTCATTGTTTTCCTGATCTGCTTAGAGTCTCTAGTCTTTAAAAGACACAGATTTTCAAATGTTTCTGGTTCTGCCTGTCCTCGTAGTGGTACTTTCCGATATAAGGTGACTGAAATCGTTTTCTTTCAGAAGGTTTTCAGTGCAGCAGTTTGGTTTTGATATTGACTTCCTGTTAACATACATCTTGGTTTCCCTGTGGGGTTTTATATACATCCTCTCACTACTGTACTCTGTGCGCCTACTCCCTTCCCTCCCCTCTCCTTCTTCTCAGCCCACTTCCCCAAGCTGGCTGGCTTTCTCTCCAGTCTCATTTTACAGCCTGGCCCAGTGATGCAGCACAGTCAGCTTCCTACATGCAGACTCTCCACTCCCATTAATCATTCATGGGATTGAGCCTTAATATATCGGATCATAGCCTCATCTGTGCTGTTTTAAATTAAACTCAAGTTTTAAGCTTAACATCCCGACACCGGTCGTGAAGGGGTTCCTGCTGGCATCGCAACATGTTGGCGAAGATTAAAAATCGGAAGAAAATTCCTTCTGTGGACCAGTAATTAGGAACTCATCCTGCCCAATGTGCAAGACATGGAGGAAATTTCAAGATGCACGTGTTTAAATTTCCACTTAAAAAGTGTAGCGTTAGCTTTGTTTCAGCAAATAGCTTGTTCTTGCGACTCATCGATAAAGGCCAGATTTATGGAGTCTACAACTAATAACGAAGAAGATGCTTAGCTTTGACTCTCTGCAGCTGCTCCAGGTTGCTTTACTGATTAGTGCTACTAGCCTTGGAGTTTAAGAGGACAATCATGCTTTTAAGAGGTTCAGAGTTGTTACTCTGTGATGGTATCAGAAAAAGGGGTACTGAGTCATTTATGAAAGTTTTGACACACCATGCACTCTTCTCCTTCCACTTCACATTTAAACTCTTCTTTGTGTTGGTCTGTCACATAAATTTCCAGTAAATTATAATGAGGTTTGAGGTAACTTGACATGATGAGAAAGACATCAAATGTTATTAATGCTTCTACAAAGTACCACAACTAGTGATGAGACTTGATTGAAATAAATATAAAAATAAAATAAAAATTCAGAATCCCTTATTGCTTCTAAATTATTGCAAAAATAGACACACGAGCTCAACAACAAAGACATTTATTGTTTTTAATCTGTTATTCGTGTTATTCAACCATCAGATTGGTGCAAAGTGTTGTGATACTCATTCAGTTTTCAGGTGTTTCAGGGAAAGTGGACTGTTGATTCTGATGTTAGCGTGGAGAACGTCGGCGCTGCTGCAACATGTTTGGCACTGAGATGCTATTTTAGGCTTGAACAGCTCTACTAATACGCTAACTGCTGGAGAAGACAGCTATTGCTTTCTCCAGTGTCTCGTCTGATCCGCGGTCATCCATCAGTTTTTCGCGGGCGTCGCTACTTATGGGTGTACCAGAAACTAATATGAAGGTTCCGACTTGGGACTTTCGTATGTAAAAACGAAGCCAAAAAAAGGGATTAATTGCATTAATATTTTCAATCTATTAAAATCTATTCAATTAATTAATTAAAATTAATGTGTGAAGCTCCAGCTCCAAATGGAATATAATTTTACTAGGGAAATGATAAAGATTACCTCTGCGGTTCTTCATGTTTGCACCAGTAAATTGCTTCTGTGTTTTACTCCCAGCTAATGTGAGAGGAATAACTTAAAAAAATAGCGACAATGCCCATGTGATGGACACCACACTTAAATTGCCATTTTGATCAAATTAAGCTTTGATGTAAGACATGATACTGTGCTTTTGTTTACACTAAATATTTATATTTAGTATTTTTTGAATATGACAGTCTGACTTAAGTCTGACTTTTGAACATATGTACTTGGATTATGTCAAACATCCATAAAGCATTTTTACTCCTAACACATTTGGTACATTTTCTCCATAGTGCTTGATCGTCCTCTCTAAGGATGGTGCTGACTGATCAACATGGCCGCCTCTATGAATGGCTTCAAGGTGTCGGGTAACAACTTACCTTGCATTCTGCTGACATGAACTGTTCTTAATCCTCCATTCAGAAGGTCATGTCAATGTCGTCCAGCCACAAGGTTTTAGACAGACATGAGCTCTGCAGCGAAGAGGTTTAGTAATTCACTGAAACTGTTAAAAACTAATATGTGGAGAATGCATGGTTTCGCATGTGATTAATGTAGAGATTGCAGAGGTGAACAGAAACATGAGAGGCTTTTGGAGAGATGGGAATAGGAAGTGTGTGTGTGTGTGTAGGTGTGTGTGTGCGCGTGCGCATATCCTCTTGATACAGCATAGAATTGTCTTATTTAAATAAAGACATAATTAGGGTAACATCCTGGTTTTACTGAAAGCTGCTTACACTAACATCATTCTACAGAGACAAACAGCATTTATCTCCTGCATTTTGTAGGAGTCCTACTCAGTAATCTCATCCAGGAAGACGCATGTTTAGCCATTTCTGCAATAAGGTCGTCACCTTTCTTTCCGATGAGCTCATTTCTAAGTTTTTATACAAGGATTAAACAAATCCTGAATGAAATCAATGAATGTGGCATTTTATTGAGAACCTCAAAGTTGTTCCTGCCCTGCAATTTTATTCTTAAGTCTTTGGCACAAAACTTACAGACTTTTATCATTTCTGCTGAAAATAAACAGAAACTGTTGGGATCCAAATCGTATTTTCTTTTAAATTAAACCAGAAACGATATGCAAACTGCACAATCAATTAATGTAAAACATTGTTACTATTGTCCTGTATAATAAATATCACTCTTTAAATAATGACGAGTTGTCATTGATACTGATCGGCACACTGCTGCACCTCTTGTAAAGCAGCTCAATTGTGGGGAAAACAAAAAACTGTTCTGATCATTTTCGGTCGATTTGAAATCGAGATTATTAGGTAGTTATTATTAAATACAATGCTCCAGGTCTGATAGTTTGTAACTTCTGGGTCAAATACACATAATGTTCTGTGTCAGATTATCACAGCGATGCTTTTCCTAAAACATATTTGCTAAGTTTCTTTTCTTTTGCTGCACACACATTACTACTGAAAAACATTTTTTGTATCTATCAGGCTCCAGCGTTTTTTGTTTTTTTTTTACACCAAACAAATGTTCAGTTAGATCGATGTATGTGTTTATGTAGATGTGATGACATTGTTTGCTGCTTTAAACGTGCCGAGGGAAACTGTGAGTGTTTTCATTCTTCATTACTGCATTTCTTCCCCCCCCGTGCTTCTGACAAGTGAAGGTAAAACATTAAGCAAACATCAGATTTCTGACGAAGTATCTATCTGTCTTCGTGAAAAACAAAAAGCAGGTTTGCTGACTGGGAACATCTGCTAGATGCTGCAAATGTGAATGTTAGTATATTTACACCATGGATCTAAAATATGGCGCTCTGCTGTCACTCTTTGATTGCTGTGACTGAAAATGAAAAAGGTGAAGGTTGTTTTTATCGTCATTTATTGTTATCACAAGGAAAACCGTATTTTATCATGATATATATCGTTCACCTGTGTTACCAAGTCCGTCACATCAAGATTCTAACTATGCGTTTGATTTATGTGATGAGTGTAAACACACACGGCGAAACAACACAGTGACTTCATGCACTATGCAGGGAGAAGGCCATTAAAGGCTCGAAGCCCCATTTGACGGAAACGAGGCTCGTTCAGTCATCAGTTTAATGACTCCTCTGCAGCTTCTGAATCATCCACGCTCCTTTGTGGGGATTCCTGAACTCGAGTGTCCGCTGAGCCGCCATCTGACCTAAATTCCAGCTGATCAGCAGGAGGTAAGAGGCTCAAAAACACTTTGCTGTCCTCAAAAGACACTTCAAGGCAAAATTAAGATATCAGGTATAAGTACAAGGTACAAGTGCTTCAAGTGCAGAAGATAGAGCATTCCGGTTCAAGAAATGTAGGACTACATTTCATCACTATGAAATGTAGTCCTACTCTTGCCATCACGGCCATCATCCGTGTTAGAGTAAATATTCCCTCTCCTGTAATCCATTGTTTCTGCGTCACACTGAAGTGATTCCTGTCTGTTTTTTTTTTGGCTCTTTTGGGCCTCCTGGACGCTGTGTAGATCAGCAACAATTATGACGTCATATTTTCTCACTTTAGAGCAAATGCATTTCTCTTGCTGTGATTGAATGATGTTGGCTGCGTGATCCATCAGATCCAGATGCTATTGGCTCTGATGGTTCTATGAATGTGTCACTCATCCAAACAGCCCAGTGGGCTCCTGAGAAACTGCCCTGTGTTATTTATAAAGTCTGATTACTAAGCACAGAGTGAGCAGGGGGCTTTTTGTTTGTGGTACTTTTGACTCTTATTCTTCCTGTTAGATGGAGTGAGGGGATGTAAAAGTTGCAGGGTGGCAGCTCTCGAGGACTGGACTTGAAATAATACCACCACAAAACGTCTGTGCGTTGCCTTTTTTTGCTTTTTGGCACAGTAAATGTTTAGATCTGCTGTGCTAAATGTGTTGGATTACAATTGCACTTTCACATCACAAAATACATCTTCTAGGCAGATGGTTCTTTTTTTCTTAAAATATTCACTGTTTTCTGTCTTAATTTAATAATTCTCAGTAACATATGTGTTAATACTTAGATCTCAAAGATCTTCTCAATTAAAATAAACCTGAGGCCCAGAGCTTAAGGGGGTCACAGGTCATCTGTAAAGGAATTATGAAAAAATTATTCTAATGAACTAACCTAAACAATGTTGATCTTCTAAAAATTGTTAAATCTATTGCTTAATCCTAACTTACATGGTTAAACTGGTGTGGGGTTGGTTTTAAAAAGATTTTCATTAGTTTGAGGATATAAACAAAGTAAACCACCAAATCTTATAAGTCTGGATGAAAGTCTAATTCCATCAAACCAAACTACATAATGTGTTTTCAAGTGTATCTGCGTGAAAATAAAAAAATAAAATTGCATCGTGTTACCTGTATCAGCAACATTTTTATAGAAAAACATCATTCTCTGAGAGATGCAGCATCCAGGATCAAATGTTGGACACAAACTGGAATAAAAGGTTATCGAAGGACCATATGAGCAGCACCAAGGCAGATCAGAGAGTCTGGTGGGGATTTCGTGCGTCTCTAAACATTCCTCTAAACTGATATTTACACAGAAACGGGCTCATCAAAGGACGTGTGTCATAGAAAACCTGAGCTGTGATAAACCCACCTGCCTTCAGATGGAATCAGTGGAAGGAGAATCCTTAAAAAAATAAATAAATGCTTTTGTAATGAACCAGACCTTATTCTCTTATTCAGTAATGTGTCATGCACACCAGAGAGTTTAGCTTTTCACAATGAAAACAAGTCTGCAAGAGCTGAGGTTTGGAAGATCAAAAAACCTGTCCATGTTCTCCAAAGAAGCAGGATAAATTGGGGAACACAATGCGCACGCAAAAATGCTCACTTATGTACTTGTGTATAAAATTCTACTCCAACAATTATCTATGATGTCCCCATATAAGTTTCTGGGAAGAGGACATTTGATGCTGTTTGGTCTCCAATGAGCTGCATGGTTTCTAATAGCATGAAGCTTCACATCCCAGCGCTTCAGTTCTGACTTCTTCCCCTGAGAACTGCATGCTGTGCAATCTTGAAGTTTGGCTATTTCTTTACGGTGACATGTTCCAGAAACAGCTTTGAAATATTGTATCCCAAATGGTGCGACAGTGGTTATTATTTGCTCAGATTGTCTAACTCCAGATATTTTTTCATCGCTATTACCATCGTTAGCATAAAATCCTAAAAAGACCCGTCACTGCAGGCAGAAACAGAGTTGCCGCCGTGTGGCCCTGCATCGTGCTCATCTAAAGCATTCTTCATCCAGACCTTGCAAAGGAAATCCTTATTCTGCCTTTTTTCCCCCTCATTGTCATGCAGTCGGTCCAGTATGAAGTCTTCAGGGGCAGATCAAGAATCCAGGGAATTCCTCATTATCTATCAGAGGTAGTTCTCAGAAAACATGAGCAGAAAGGTCATGACGGTTTGTTACCATGGCGGCAGCGTTTTAAGGTCCTGGCACCGGTGACAGTCCGCCATGTAAAACACCAAGAAAAATACCATTTTAGAAATAAAATTAAAATTAAAATTAGGTTTTTTATAATAAAGTACTGAAAAGCATAATCAACAACAATATAAGAATCAGATTTCCTTTCATTTTGCGCAAAGTTAATAACTAGTAGGCAACCTTTTAGCAATTCAGATTAAACGAATCATCACTTTTGTCGGAGCAATACTTGTATTCAGTTATGCCATTTTTGATATTTACAACATTGTCATAAGAACTGAAGGTGACAGTTAATTGATGGTGCTATAAAACGGCTCCATGTGCCTTGAAAGCACATAAAACCTCTCTCGTGATTGATGACAAGTTTATTCAAGTTTATCTGTACTCCTGCTGGTATTTTGTTTGTTAATGTATCTTTGGACTCTTTGAGATTGGAAGTCCTCCTTGCCAGAACCCTAATCTTTAGCTCCCTTTACAGATTTAAAGGTGTTTCTGGCTTCTGGATGTGTGACTGATTGGAGCGGAGCAGGGTGGGGCTGTGTCTGCACGCAGTGCGCTTCGGGTGGGTTTGGGTAATGCTTGGGCTGTAAGCCTAAATTCTAGTTGTATTCTTGTAAATACCAAATCTGTTTTTACCCTATAATAGGCAGTCTTCACCATAACCTTAAAGCTTCTCCTCTCCGCTGTAGTTTTAATTTTGACCCCTCAACAGCTGGAACATCTAGCTGAGGTCCAAATGTGGGAAATATTAAAACCTCAGTTTCAAGAACCTCACAGCTCCTAAAGTTGAATAAATGGCCTCTGAACAGCATGTTAGCGGCGATGCTAACATCCGAGTCTTGATTTAGGAATGTCAGGTCACAGATGATTAGCTCCATCTCCAGCAGAAGTAGGTCATGAAGAAGAAGCTGATTAATTAAGATTTTGCTAATGGCTGCATTATGGGGTAACTGGCTAATCTTTCTCTTCACGCAGATTTGAGCTAGTAAATATTTTTTCTCTACAATTGAATAATTTTTCACTTTGTCTGACGGTAATATATTCCGCCTGCTGCAGCGCGATGCCTCTCTGCTCCGCTCAGCGTACAGAAGGAGGATCAGATGCTACCGCACCCTGGAAAGATACCCTTTGAATTCCAAGTAATGAGCAACTCTTGCATGAGAGCAAGAGACTCGGAATTAGGTCAAGTCTCCCACCCCATCGTAGCTTTAAGGGGTTCCAGCCACGCTGGAGGATCTGAGGGTTACAGATTGAGAAATGACAAAATGTTGAACTTTCAAGTCGCTGCATATTTTGTCTTGATATATATTTTGAAGAACAGTTTGATTCATATGAATTGTTATTCTGTCTGATGTTGATAAGGCTATAAAAGCTCTTCATGGGCGGTTCTGGTGTTTTGGTTCTGCAGCTCAAAATTCGTCCTCAGAAGCAACAGCTGAATCAAAATATCTTTTTTATTTTATGTTTTATGTTTTTCTTTACCATCTATTGTTTGTAACAGCTTATGTATTCAGGATCGAAAAGATCATTCTTTCATAGTTTTCTTTTTTTCTATTAATTTATTGGATGACATTCCTCAAAACAAACTTTAACCCTTTCATGCATGAATTATGATCCTTTCTAATTTTTTTTTACTCCAAAGTTAAAAAAAAATTTTTCTTAAGGCATAAAAATATGTAAAACAAATGTAAAAAATAAAATATTTTTTATTTAATTCTTTTAGGTGATCAATTGTAATTTTCTCCAAATACAAAGTTGTTATTTGAAAAATACATCAGTAGTATTGTTCCTTAGGGGTGATCTGATGTCACAATGTTTTAGTTTACCTGCGAGAGTCGTCTGCAGTAGAAGGATGCATTTTTTGTCTGTCGGCCATATTGGATTTAACAAAAATCATTTCTTGCATTTGGAGCTGATGACCAGCAGTTGATGGTGTATTTTATGATGCATCAGAGTCCACTCCAGTGGTCTGTGTGCATTTATAACATAAAAATCCACAAGAAGCACAAGAAAATGGCTTTTAGACAGCTGTCCACTATAGTGACCTCTGTTATCAAATCCACCTTACAAATGTGCAGATTTGGACGCTTGACGCTGACATTTGAAACTGTAGTATTTCAAATGTGGTTCAGAAAGCTGCCACCTGCACAGCCATTAGAACCCGGCTCATTCTCCTACTATCTGTGCTGGTTGGATCTCAGCGTTATTAATGGCTCCATTAATTTTACAAAGGTCTCATTTTGTTAGTGCCATAACACAGGTTTAACTTTTAAATCAGATACAGAGAGAGTCGGAGCAGGTGAAAGAATAATAAATGGTATGATAATGTGCTGACCTTGCTGCAATCGTGAATAATTACTGTGAATTTGTCATTATATATATTTCAGCCTTATATGCACTTTGCAGAGTGGGCCGTTAAAAACACTTCTAGGGATAAAACCAGGAGCCGGACCAAAACCAGCAGCTGGACCTGAGGAAATTTAAGTTTCAACAAAAGTATATACCATAAAACATGTTTCTTCTTGTCATTACTTGTGCCTGTAGATATAACGTATATTTTCACTTAAAATGAAAGAAAACAAATGAAGGTAATATTTAAAATAAAATCTGCAGAGAATGAATGTAATGTTTATCAAGTAAAGCCTGAACAGATTTAAAATGGACTGGTGATCGAAAGCGTGTAATTGATTTAATACATGTAAAAAATTTGACTTTTTCAGTATTTAAATTGACTGATCAATTTAAAACTGATCAGTCAAGATCCAGGTACTAAAAGTAAAGCAATGCCATGTGATTCTTAATTACAGAATAGTGAAATTTTAATTTACTTTTTTAAGCTGTCTTAGATTTTGGAATTTAGCTACTAACAAAGTAGGCTTCTCCACTTTTAAAGATGATAAAATCCTATATTTTGGCCTTTTCAACAGCCACAGTGTATTTGGTCATTTCGTTTAGGGCGCCTAAATATTCCCTAAATTCCCGGTACTAATGCTGGAGTCCACAGCATCAGGTAAAAGCAAAAGTTTTTGTACTTTGATGGCAGGGAGTTATGCATTTGCATAAATATTAATGAAACATCTGGCAGCTGCAGGGCTTGTGTTATCTCCTTGTTATCGTCTAATGTATTTTTAATTATTGCATATTACTAGTTAGGCACCATCCATGAATGTAACCGAGGTCTCTGGAGCCTCCAGAGTTTCCACAACGAACATTTTCACCCGCCATAATCGCGTCTCCCGTCGCTGAGCTCAGTTTATGTTACAAGCCTCTGTGAAGCTTGGTCTACCTTGCATAAGTGAGCAGTCCTCCTGGCATCAGTCACCAGCAAACACACACACACACACACACACACACACACACACACACACACACACACACACACACACACACACACACACACACACA
>CAEGAF010050780.1:0-37696 GCA_903067075.1 Micropoecilia bifurca
TTGAAAAATTACATAAATGGCCACCACAATATATATATATATATATATATATATAGATATATATATATATATATATATATATGTGTGTGTGTGTGTGTATATATATATATTTGATTCATCTGTTTTTAACCGTATTTAGTTTTATCTCTTCGGAATTGCAAGATTCTACACTTGATTGTCAATCCTCAGTAGAGTCTGGCCCCGACCCTTGGTAACCATAGGACAGAGCAATACAACTCTGACACAAACCAGATGCTTACACTACATATCAATCAAACAAACATAAAGGTCTGAGCAAGAAAAGGATGATAGAAGACATACGGTGCATCTGAAAAGTATTCGCAGTGTTTCACCTTTTTCTGAATGTTATGTTACATCCTTAATTGTATCATCCTTGAGTCGTTTCTACAGCTTAACTGGAGTCTGCCTGTGGTAAATTCAGTCTATTTACACCTGTCTATATGAGGCTCCATAATTGACAGTGCAAATGAAATGAAAGGAATTGTCTCTATGACTCTGAGACAGGATTGGCTGGAGGCACAAATCTGGGAAGAATACAAAAACATTTCTGCTGCTTTGAAGGTCCCAATAAGGGCAGTGGCCCCCATCATTGGTAAATCTCAATTTTTTTCCCCCACATTGTCATAATGAGGTATTTGAGAGTAGAATTTGGAGGGAAGAGATTAACTTAATATAGTTTGGAATAAAACCATAATGTAAGATGTGGAAAAGTTGAAGTGCCGTATACTTTCTGGATATACGCTGTATGGGCCAGTGTTATCTAAAATGTCTGGAATAAGGACTCTTGGGGAATTCTACCACAAACGACACCTCATATAGTCATGATTATACAATTGCAGGTATCACAGTCCTCATAAACTACACCAACCACAGCAGGTCAGATTGGCTTAACAGTTGTATTTGCCAGTACTAAGCTTGCTGTTTTTGTGCAGGACAAAAACAGCCTGTTATGTTGGGCCGCTGACCCTTGGGGTTGGCCAATGAAATCTAAATTTTATGAGTGAGGGGCTATTACATTCAGCTAGATAAAGAGGTGGGCTGTGCCTGTTTTGTGTGTTGTGGGACTTCCTGCAGCTTCGGGGCGTCTGGGGGTTTTGAGGCAGTTTACATTCACATTCACCCCCTACTCCTCAAACACCGTAAATTATGCACATCTTTATGCCACTATTACCCCTCATCCAGCACCCCTGGGGCTTGCGAACAGTCAGTTATCACCCAAGACCTATCTGTTTCTAGATTGTAGTGATGACCCCTAATGCAAAGCCCATTTAGACAATTGACTGCAGTAAAGGCATTATAGTTGACCTCTGCATTTTCCCAGTAATAAATGCTTTTGAGCTCTCTTTGATTGCATTCAGATGTTTTGTTGCATATCACCTGCCACTCACTGCTTCTACGTGTTGTTTTTGATAAGTCTGATGACAAAGGGATATTAAGAGCAAGAGAGAAACATGGAAAAAAATCACAATGTAGGGGATGCATAAGAGAATTTCTACCTTGCAGACACAACTAACAGGGCTTGTTAAGAGAAAGCCTGTTGTCTTCTTTGACAGTCAGAAACAGCAAGTTTCTCCAATAATCTCAAGCAAATGTCTTCCACTTGCAAAAGTTTTTAAGCTGCTTGAAGTTTTCCCCACTTTTTCACATTACTGTCACAAACGGGAATCTTGTTTATTGAGATGCTATGAGAACGAATCATTTACTGAAGTGGAGAGAAAATAATACACGGTTTTCAACTGTGTCATAAATCAAACCTGAAAAATACACCCTGCATTTGCATTAGGCCCCATTGAGTCAATTATTTGTACAACCACCCTTGGCTTTTATCATGCATGGTACCAAGTCACCACGTCTGCTGTATTTGCAAAATAACCCAAGATTAGTTAAATTAAAAAGACATGTTCTATGTACAGATATGTTCAAGTCTTGAAATAGGTCGCCTGGCTGAACCAATCTAACGTATCAACTATTTGACTTAATTGTAGTTCGGTCAGTATGTTTGGGCTCATTGCCCCACTAGTAAGAGAATCTCTGCCCCACAGTATCCATGAACCTACCAATATTATGTATTGCAACAGAATGCAACACTATGTATTGGTAGGTTCAACTTTGAACTCTTCATTTTTAGTTTTCAAAGTACGGTGCAGCCTTTAATAGGTTTTCTTTAAGGAGAACACTCCATCCACGTTTCTCCTTAACTCAGCTACCACAACCATGCTTTACCATGGGGACAGTGTGTTGAGGCAGAAGTGGGATATCAGTATTTTACCACACACACAGTTTTTTCCAGGTAGGTCAAAAGCTTCAGTTTTGATCTCAACTGAAAAGATCACCTTCTCCAAAATGTTTGTGGTGTCCCCTCACATGGCTTGTGGCAAACTATATCTTCTACCATGAAGGCCAATTTCCTGAGCAGTGGATCTTCACATCTATGCTTCTTCTTTGATTGAGGCTAATCTTGGTTGACCTGTTGATTTGTGAGGACCATCATGTCTTGGTAGGTTCAACTTTAAACTTTTTAATTCTAGTTTATGGACTTTTCATTTGTTTGTTTTGAGGGGTATTAGGATAAAGACGACCAAATACAAATGCAAGTAAACATTTAAGATGTTTTAAAAAACTTTTTAAAGCCATTGAAGTTTGAGGTGATAGTGAGACAAAATACGAAAAAGTTTAAGAGGTTGGGATTTTTTTTTCAATTATCTGTATTCTGCCTCTCCGTGATGGCCTGTTAAACTGTGTCTAAAAAAAAGAGCTAAACGGGCTTCGTGAAATATGCTGTTCATCCCATAGGCATCATTCTCCTGTGAGTTGATGTGTTGTTCACAAAGTGTGCTGAATACCATTTATCTGGGACAGTTAAATGGGCTAAAAGGGAGATAGAATCAGGTCAGAGTTCTTTTTATTCTCCATCAGGAGGATAGATGAATATTCACTGTGGTAATCCGGAGAAAGTCAGGGTTTGGACATCACTTCTTCAGAGAGCAGCCTCACTTCTAGGTCAGATAGCTTCTGCTAAGCCAAGAAAACAAGCATCCCTAATCAGTCATTTTCTCCTTACCTGTTCCGGTCGAAGGCCAGGTGGCACCCAGGCATACTCCTCCAGTGCACAGCCCGAGTCATCGTCAGACGTAGAGCTGCGCTGAAAGCCAGAGGTTAGCTTACTGACTTTCTGGTCCATCATAAAGTCCCTCTGCTGTTTCCCACGTTGGAGGTGGACAGCTGGTCCGGCTGCACTTGCCAGGCTCATCAGACTCTGTTCACTGAAGAGACATGGAAAGGGAAAGAAGATCTAGAGGTTAGATGTGAAGACTGTACTTTCCTCATGCATCTAATTAGGTTCCTTTGGGTTGTATGTCAACCAGCTGAATCACACTCATCGAGTCTATAATCAGGGTCACGGCTTTCCCCCAAAGCCCATTATAGTATCTTTTCTTGGCTCACTTCTGTCGACAAGTCTAACTTCATAAAGATGGTCATAAAGACTACTACACCCTGACACAGCTATTGTGGTGGCAGCTTAACATATGGGGTTCTCGTGTGGCTTTTATGGATGGAGAGATAATTAGGAAATTCCAAAATCCTGATGGGTCAATCACCAAATCTCATCACAGTAACAATATCCAACAGTATTCAAATGTATGCTGAAATAAAACATTCAAGTATTTGAAAAAAATTCTATAAAGCAGCATTCAACAAGGCCGCGTCGATATTTTAGATTTTCACATCACTGTAATTATATCAAACCGATACTCTGACTAGAAATGCTTCACGTGTTCCACTGTATATTTTTCCATTGTATATAAGCGTCTCACCCAGAAAGGGTGGTGCACCGCCACCTACCTCTGTTTTCCATCTAAGTGCTGTAATCACCAGCTTCTGAGTAAATAACCGTGCAATGCAAAAATGACGACGGTTTAACGGTCTGCAGCACAACATCCGCATCAATCACCGTGACCTGATTGAGACCGAAGCTAGGAGAGTAGAAGTCCACTGTGGTCTGATCTAAAAGTCGCTGTTAGCTTTTGCCTCTTGGTCTTGCTAATCCAGATTTATGCAAAATGAAGATACAGAAAGAGCGACATACTTTAATTTAAACATTTATTTAAAAAAAACAAGTTGTGCATTTTTTATATTTTAATCACTGACATGTAGTGTAGGTTCACATGGGGGCTTTGTTGCTGAAATTCTACGTCTTTCTTTTTGTCCCAAATGGGGCCGCCACCTGGGATCTGAAGCCGGCCTGATCAGTTGAGTTGGAGGTCTGTATAAACACCACCCTTGCCTTAAAACATGCCCACCATATGGGAAATGTCCACAGCCCTGCTTTTGTCCCTTCATCTCCCTTTTCTCTTTGACCCGTTTGTTTTCCAACCTGCTGCAGTGAGTGTCTGATCATTCCTCTTATCTTCCAGTTGAACAAAGATGTGCCAGACAGGTGTAGGTGCTGGGATCAGGAGGGTCGGAGTGGATTTATGCTAACAGCACATCACCAGGGAAAGACGTACAGCAAAAAATCAATGAATTGACCAGTGGGGTAAATTTAGTTAGAAACTTTTCTTTAGATCAACAGTTAAAAAGAATTGGGGGAGGGGGACCTACACAGTAAACTCAATGAAGAAACTTAATCTTCAAAGTCCAGCACAGAATAACAACTTTAAACTAATATGTTAATCTTAGTATTGGCTGTTCTTTAATTGGCAGACATAACTCACTGCTCAGGGTGCAGATTAATCAAGGGGAAGCTTGAGGACTCAAACTGTTTAATGCGTCTGCATCAGATTTTCAATTGCTTGTTTACGGCCACTAATTGAATGTGGAAACAGACCAACCAATAGTAAAAGGGTCATTACAGAAACAGATTTCTGCAATATTTGCTTTTGAATTTATTATTATTATTATTATTATTATTATTATTATTGTTGTTGTTGTTGTTGTTGTTATTCATGTTACAGTAAGATGGCTCGTTTATACCTCAAACAGCAGTTTCCTAAATCCTACTGTTCAGGGTCGTGTTCAATCTGAGTCTGTTCTTATTGCAATATGACCAGTCAGAGCTGGGTAAGAAACACTGCATACTGCCTATAACAAGGTACAGTAAGGTAATTTTATTTATATAGCACATTTTCAGCAACAAGGCAATTCAAAATGCTTTACAAGGCAAACACTGAGGTCCTTACAACAAATATCTGTGCACACTCAACTCTCACTCTTAAGGTCACCGTGGAACCCTGAACTGGGCCAACTTGTGTGTTCTTGGAGGTCAGATGTAATTCATTGTTAGTCAAACTCTTTGGAACTGAGTAAGCATGGCTACAATGAGTGTGTGTCCAGTTGTGGTCATTTCTTACAGGCTGAGGGTTTCTAGCTGAGATCAAATGGGAGTTCAAACCAGGATCCAGTAAGCTGGTCTTTGCTTCACATCCCCCCCTTGGACGTGTACCTCCCTCAACCCCCCCAAGCCCCCTGTGGCTGGGCCACAGAGAGACAGCTGAGAAAACCAGACGCAGTCGAGCGCAACCTTTGAACACAGTTAAAGGGCCTAAAATCTGTGCTCTCTTTCCAAGAGTGATATATCTATATGTCTGGCTGCTTCTTGTAGAGGGAATGCACACATGGATGCAGGTGAACAGGCCTCTCTGTGAGCTGTGACAGTGTCGAGACAGTCCAGACAGTAACTGTCCATCCAGATCAGCTTATCGTCCCCAAGAACAAGTCAGCCACGGTGGCCTCTGTGCTATCTAATTCCCTTTCAGCTCCGAGTGTGACGGATGGCGGTGGCTGCGGATTCGTTTGGAACTGCACTGTGCCCCGAGGGTTTCGGGTCAGGCAGATTTTTGTCATAACACGTCCCAATAAAACGTCTCTGATGTTCTCAACAATAGCGCCTTTGTGACTGAACCTGGTGCCTCAGTCAAGAGTTTGTTTGGTTTCAATTACGTCTTCTTTTTTTTTTTTGGATTGAAAGTGTGATAGAAAAAAAAGAGAGATAAACTATCTTCAGCTGAGGTAGCGGGTCAAGAAATGAGACACTCTCTTGTTTCAGTCAGATCTATTGACTTGCAAATGAGACCAAAATAACCTGCAAAAATGTGGCCATGCTTGAGAGCAGCTTGGGTTTCGCGTGGAACATGTGTGACTACAGGGGAGGATCTCCCTAGGACCCAGCCGCATTCACGGCTTTACAAACTCTTGCTTTCAAACGTCGGCTGAGTATTGGCAAGGATGGTTCACACAGTCGGACCTGAATCACAGGAATGTGAAGCTTGAACTTTAGCCAAGTTCTCAAGCAGATGTATGCACCTCAAAGCTTTTTTTCTTCTTCTACTTCTTAAATGGTCGCATCTGCTCACATGATAATACTTTTTTAAGATGTCCTCCAGCTCATTTCCTTTGACTTTGCCCAGAACACTTCCTTTTCCATCATCAATAAGAGAAGCACTGAGCCAGCAAGCTTTAAGAGGCTTTCACCGACTCATCACTTGCGGAGGTCTTTCAGAATTCTGCTCCAGACAAGGGATCCATGGTTTGTGATTGTACTTTTTTAAATTCCCCCCCATTGGCCCCTGTCCTTCCATCCTTGCCCTCCTCCCACACTTTCCAGACCCCTGCAGTCTTGAATGTCTAACAGTCCTCTCACTCTTTTGTAAAGGTGCTTGTTAACATGGCTTTGGGGAGTTCGGAGGCCCTTGCATATCTGACTGATCTGCCCACGTAAGGGCCGGAGGGCGGTGGGCGATGCGATCAGACTGACACTGAAATGGGGCAACAATCATGAATGAAAATGTTAATGTCATTTCTCAACAAAGGGGGAGGAAGTTGAATTTTTGCTAGGTGAAAGATTCTTGCCTTCAGCCAACGCAGATCTGGCAGTAAGCATCCAACAAGTTATGTAAAGCATGAAAGAAAGGCTTGTATTCTACAATGAACCTTATATTCTAAGAAATTTTACATTAGTGGGGGCTTGGTAAGTGAATGAGTGCAATAATGATTTACTGGGGAAGAAAATGACCTCTTTGCATGTTTTGGACCCTGTGGAGGATTGGTGCCTCGCTGTGCTGCCTGATTCCACAGCATAAGTTAAGCTGCAGCGGTCAAGTTATTTATCGCTTTGTGGGATACAAACTCTCAAAGGACTGCAGAGAGAAACTGAATAACTAAAAAAACAGACAAAGTGGCATTTTTTAATAGGATTCAACAGCACTTGAGCTAGAGCCACCTAAAACCCAAGTCCATGGAGCTTTTAGATTTACAACCCTTAAGAGGGTGAAGCAGCTTCTGGTCTGAATTACTGTCTATGTTCCTTTAGGAAGTGGGTGATGGACACGCACACAGCCCAGCACAGTTCTCCCTCTGTCACTTTGCACTCACCTAGCATGTTTAACTTGGCCTCTGCTGCCTCAGTGATGCAGGTCTAACTCTAACTGGAGAGGAAAACAAGAATTTCTCCTCTGTGCGCCTGACTGCTCGAGCTTCAGCTCAGAAAAAGGAGTTTATTTTTCATGTCAGACAAGATAGAAAAAATATGCAGCGCATTAATCGTTTCCTTGCACACGCACGCTCTTTCAATGGCGAGTCTGTCAACCTTTGGCACACAGTTTGCTCCTAGTTGTTAAAAACATAAAGCATAATATGTTAAAGGCAAGAAGTGATCTGTTAAACAGCTGCACCCTTGTATGAACCAGTAGTCACTTCTGTGTACTTAAGAAGATCCCTGTTAAATCACCAACTTGTTACTGAAGGATCGTTATATCCCTGACATGAGTAAAAAACTGATGCTCATGAAACCATGAAATAAGAACCTTCATTAAGCGCTGAAGTCTCACAGAGAGCTTATAGACAGGAAGTGTACCCTACTTTAGTGCCTGACAGGACATTTTACCAGAACAAAATGAATGGAAATGATGTTTACATGAGGATTTACAATTATTAGACCAGTAACTGTAACAAAAAAAATCCATGACCAGAGCCTCATATGTTACATTCCAGGGTTCAGTTTAAGATGACCTCTTCAAACACTAGAACTTGTGAATCAAACTTCAAGCAAAGCAACACTTTTAACATTTTCACCTCATCAAATGTCTACAAGGTCTTCAAAACCAGCTAACATCTTCTGTCACTTTCCAATTGTTCTTACCTCAGGGTATTCCGGCTCTCACTAGGCACTCAGGAAACAGATCTAATCACCAGCACCCAGTCCTAGATTCTCTAGGGTCCATAGCTATGCAAGATCCTGTGAGTTCTGAGTCCAGGACAAATCTGCCAGAGCTGTCAGTGTAACAGCAGCCCATGTCTCAGCTCTGACTGTAAGAAGTGAGGGAGATGTCTGAGTAAATGGGGGAGAGGTGGTGTTTGTGTGGGCATGTGTGTGTGGATAATAAGCCCAACCAGATGGTCACCCCACTCTTCTCTCTCTGAGCCATCACTTTTCCTCCGCCTTTTCCACCTCCTTCCCAGCCTCCTGAACCCCGGCCCGGCCCCTCACCCTCACAGCAGCCAGTCAAGGCAGAGCCTGGTGGAACAAGTTGTCTCTCTCCTTCTCTCTCCTTCAGCAAACCCTCCCCCTCGTGTCTCCAACTTTACGCTCGCAAATTAGAAACACCGGCAGAGCTCACAGGAACAGATCTTGAAAGTAGCGCATCAACGATGGCTGAGCTCATTTTACCACCATAACCGCTTCGAAGCCACAACTGCTTTCGCATGACATTCTTCGCTCCTCGCTCACTATTGCAATTGAATGTCAGAGTTGGGCTTTGGTTAATCTGGCGGTTTGTCTTTCCTGCCTCTCGCGTTGCAGTGTCACCAAGCGAGCGGGTGGCGTTTGCTGACTCACAGTCTGATGAGTGATGGGCCAGATGAAAATTATTAAATGTTTTCATTTATCCTGCTACCGAAGCTCCCACTTTCAGCTGCGTCTTAGACCAACTCCAGCTGTTAACACCAGACACGGTCCATGAAATGTACACATCCACCCATCAAGTTAGACTCCCCCGCAAGGGATAAAGGCTGACCTCTGCCTCACTTTCCCCTGTGGAGAAAAATCAGAAACTCCATAAACCACCCTCTCCTCTGTAGGGCCCTACAGAGGACCAACCATCCCTCCCTTTGTAGGGAACAGGTTTGTTAAGTCTACAAGCTACTGCAAATAGCTTTTCTTCTGATTTCCTTTGGCTCTCTTGATAAATGTCCAAATAACCCATCACGTTTGAACTCACATTTAGACTGGAAACTGAGTTATGTCTTTGTCTCTGGGGGTGACTTTGTTAAGGAAGATATCTGGATCTAGTGTTCCAGATGTAACCCTATTTCTCTCTCCATCTTCTGTAACTTCTGAAAGTGAGTGTTAACAAACACTGAACCAAACGTATTTGTTTATGAGGACTAGACAATGCGACTGCAATGCATTTGACTGCAGCAAAATATCTATTGAAGGTTCTTTGAAATGTCCACACTTTTCTGTGTTTGGTGAACCAAATAAGGCGGAAAAATGTGAGCTACAAAGGATGAAACAGCAGCTTCTGTGTTTTACTGTCTGCTTCTGACGGCGCACCACAATTCTTACTTTTGCCAATCTTCCTTGCAACAAAACCTCTATCTCAAATTGAAAAATTCGGCCGAGAAAGCTGCACGAAGATGACAGGTGTAGAAGAATAGAAAGCACTCTTGCGCTGTATGGGCATGTGGACAAAGCCATTGCGGCAGCCAAGGCTAGAGAAGAAAGCCACCCTTTGGAAACAAACTTGAGTCTTTTGTGTTGGTCAGAAAGACCCAGCTCCCTGCTCTATTAGCAAGTCTTTGAGAGAAGAACTGACACAATGCATGTCTGCAAAGGCAACATTTACAGAATGCAATGCTAAATCGACCAGCCTATTTACCCAAGAGTTGCAGAGCAACATCAACAGCAGTTATTTCTTATATTAAAATGCTGCCGACATGTAATAAACTTCAAAAGCCAGTGGTTTTAGATCAGCAGTTTTTTTTGTTTTGTTTTTTAGCAAAGTAGCTTTTAAAGTGCCTACCACAAACCCAGAGCTAAATGTTGGGATGTTAGCAGTGAACTAAAATCTGAGTATCAATTTAAAGACCCTTACAAGAATCTGTAAAAGAATACCAACGCTTCATTTCCCTCTGCGATCAAACCACTCGATACTATGAGGTACATGGCTGGTTCAAGGTTCACCTTGGGTAGTTGAACAACAGAAAACTGGACACGTCTTGCATCCCTGAACTTTGACCTTAGAGAGCAGCAGATGACCCATAAATCTGTGGCCTCTGGGCTTTACGGCCCATTCCCCCCAGCCGTAGCTACAACGACCCGAACCTCATCTCACACCTGGTCTGCATCTCATCTCACCGCTGTAAAAGGAGAGCATAATATGCCCTTTGCTAAAAGCGAAGGAGGTCTGACACCAGCATGCCCCAACAACGAAAGGCCGAGGATGATGATCATCAAACCCAACACAAACCAATGAAGCTGCATTTTTCTCTAGTTTCAACATGTCTTAGAAGACACTGACCTATAAAAAAAACAAAACGAAAAAAAAAAACAACAAGCAAGACCCGGTCAAAGCCAAAGCTCACTGTGTGGCTATATTAGAATGTTGCATTGACAATCAGTTTAGGTTTGTGAACTTTTTGTTATAAATGTGTGTCATAAATTGGGATTCTGAAGGGGGCGAAGAGAAGGTCAGCTCCCAACTTACAGTCATTGATGAGTGCCGCCCCCCAAAAAGTTCTCACTGGTGTGTGAGCTGCCTATAAACCATTAGGCATTCTCAAGGTTTGAATGACTCGCCAATGGGTATGAGTTGGACACAGGCCCAACAAAAGCACCAGCTATAAAGCCCAATAAAAGCCTATCACCCTACTGTAACAACAATCTCTTTTTACGCTGTGAAAAAGGGAGGAAAAGGTCAACTGGTGGAGTAGTCAGTGCATTGATGTTGACTTAGCTAGATTGGCGCTGACAAACTCAGGTCAGACTGTGGTCTTGTTAGCCCTGTAACCTTCATATAACCCCTTTTAACTGTTGTACTCTGACACTGAAGGCAGCTGAGGGGATGGGAGGGGGAAGCCTAGATCTGATCTTAGAGTTTCTCAGAAGAGGCATAAGAGCATTAAGAGTCACAGACAAATACTGACTCACTTGATGCGGATCCAAAAGTTAATGCACTTCTCCTGAGTCCCGCGTTGAAAAATGTCCAAATTAAATATAGAACTCAGGATTTATTGGATCACTAATAGGTAGCAACATGTGTCCTCCCTCCACCCCACCGATGTATTTCTTGAACATACACATGGGGATTATGCTGACAGGTTAGACGTTTGGTGGTTTTAACAAAACATCGGGCTGAAAATTGTGATTCCTGATTGGACTAAAAAGATAAAAACCTGAAGGAGCATCTGTATTTTCACAAACAGCTCCTTTGAACTGCACAATGAAAATATGAATGTCAGTGGATCGTGTTAGTGACTTTACAACAGAGAACCAGCCTTTTCACTTAAGGTAAGATTTACTGTTCACCTCCCAGGTAATTATCGCAGCCAGGTGGTAGTTCAGCTTTCACACCTGCTGACAGCTGCATGACCAGAAGAACCAGTCATAAAGGCAACAAAAAATAAGCAATGTCTTATTTATTTATATTTAATCAGTGTAAACATGCTTTGTTCGCTAAGTGAGTCAATAAGACGGCAATAAAACAGCAAATGGAGCAGGATATTGCAAGATATTACGAAAATAGACCCTCTGTACACTTTGTCATACAGAGGGTCTGGACCCTTGGCTACTGAGAAATGAATCTTTGAGTTTCTTGTGGGTTGCCTTAATGCTTGCTCATCCAATAGGCCTCCTTTTTACTCAAAACACCATCCAGAACCATCAACATCTAACCATGCTCCCACATGACACCCGGCCCCTGTGCCTCACCAACACAGCTCCACCAGACTAGCAGCAATGCCAATTAGCTAACTCCTGGTGGAACTGTGCATCTGTTGAGCTTATTATACAAAACCCACAATTGTCCCTAAGAACGGTTACAAACGTCATAATGTGGTATTGTTGTGATTACAAACTTTAGGAGGAATGTCGGAAAAGGTACAAGATTATTTAAAGAGACAGAGTCCAATTTCCAGGTGGCAGATACGGCAATGACGCAGAGTCAAATTTCTTTTAGCTATTACATTCAGCACTTTCATAACAACTGGAGGTAACACATATTTGTTTGTGCTGTAACATGACACAGTGTGTCTGGAAAGTAACATAATGAGTAACATAATGAGATAATGAGCAGTTAAAAACATTAGGTTTTTAACTGCTGCATAGCACAAGCTTAAACATTTACGCTGTGATAGAAGAACTGCTCGTTAGCTGCACGTAGACAGAAAACGTCTGAATCATTGTATATTAATCCTGAATGTTTGTTAGCAAAACGCACATTACAACAAAGCTCTTTTTAGACAGTGTGTTTTTAATCAGTTATCTCAATTAAAACTTAAAAGGATTTAATTTTTCACTCATGGTGTTACATATTTCACTCTTTAATACATATAAATACAATTAATACATCTGAATACTTCCAGAATATAAACCTTACCCAGCATACATGGGTCAAGTCCATTACTCAATCCATATTTGACCCAATGGCAGGTTTAGCAAAAATAATCAAACTGTTTTAAAAACCTGGCAGTTTTAACAATATAAAAAAAGGCTCTTGATCATGTTATTTGTACTCTATTGTCCAACGGTTTGCCTAACATTTCATTGATTGCGACGGGTCATATTTCACTCTTGATTTGACACCCATTCACCTAGTTGTAAAAGCTGGAGCTCATTGGGAACAATGAGAAGTGGAGCGACACTGCTCCTGGGGATGTTAAACGGAGGAAGCCCTTTTATTTGAGGATGCTACAACTCAACAAAAGCCTGTGGCTGTCTACCCACAATGCAGTCGCTGGATGAATGGGCTGGTCTTAACATCACAGTCGCATTGAGATTGGCAGAATGTGTGGTCTCCATGGACAAACTGGGATGTATATGGTCATAAATGTGCAAAAGGGGACATTAGGAGCTCAAACAATATGCTCAACCAGCTCTCTTTCTTTTTGTTAAATCTCCAATTACCTCGAGTGTCACAATGCAACCAAGTATCATCGTTCCGGAAAAAATCTCTCTTGTCTGTATTTAGGTTTAATATCTTCTTGCTGAAGTTCAAGCCTCAGTGATTCACACACATCTGGATTTTTTTTCTTCTTCCCTGAACCCTGCTTAAATGATTGAACAGTCTGTCCTTAAATGCAACCATTTCCTGTGAGCATCCAGCCCTGGGCTTGGGTAACTTGCAAACCAACTATGGCTGCATATCGAAACAGGGAATACCTGGGTGTGAGTTGCACAGGAGAATCATTTGTTGGGAGGAACAATCTAGTTTTAAGGAAAGCAGAAAAAAGTAAAAAAAAAAAAAAAAAAAGGTTGTGAATTTCCACCATGTGGAAGCACTTTCCTGAACTGGATGACTTCAAAAAGCAATCCAAGGAATCCGACTATACTCAGACATTTAAGAGCTGCTCAGTCAGGATCCCACTAATCATTAACATTCCTGAAGGAACGCTCTGTTACAGTCTTTTAAAGAGTTCTAATTAAACACATGCACCAGTGCCAGAACATAGAAGGACTCTGACAAGCAGGGATGCTTCTTTCCTGCTCTGCTTAATTGGACACAATTTAAGTCATTAAGGTGGCAGTAAAGCAGCATAAAGAGCAGAGGAGAGACCCTATGATTCCCCCTGTGAGCTTTTCCGTTGATCCAATGCTCTTGACCCTTTCACCTCCACGTGTGACTCCCAATAAAAATCCAGAAATCAAAATGGATGTTTAATTCAGACGAGACATTTTATTTTATTTTTCAAAGATGAAAATATTGTTGGATTATGTCATATACTTTTGGCACTAATCTACGGTCTTGTTGACCTAAGTTGCATGAGTTAATATGATATTTCTTTCACAGCTTTTAAACTGTCTTTTTTCAATCATCTTTTTTTTTTAGATGTGCATTCTCAGCTTTTTGTTGCAAAGTGCATCATAGGAGTCTTTTACTTAACGTCCAAGCCATGGCTTCTTCCAAAACCATATTGCACCAGGTTTTTTACAACTACATGTGAACTAATTATTAAAAACTGCAGCTGGGTTTTTGAAGAACAGATTTCAGTTACAAAATACAAAGTTTTTACAAGCGCAACGACGAAAACAATGCTAATTTTGCTGAACAATGACATCACACAAAGTACAAAGTGAGCTAATCAGTAAACTTTATGCTGTACGAGACACCTTTGAGCAATGTTGCTTTTGAATCATCGTGTCGTTCTTCTGGACGTCACACGAGTTCTTAGATAATTGAAGTCTGGTCATTCCAGCCTAGATCGTTTTTTCTCCAGAAACATAATCCAAGTGTTCAAAACAAAACAAAAAATACAAATGAACTCAAAGAAAAGAATCAGGTGCCATACAGTCGATGTGACGTCACCAGAAAAATGCACAATGTGAGATCTTGTTTTTCAAAAGGAAAGATCTTGTATTGAGGAAAATGAAATTAAAGACAAAATTTCAAAATTGAACTTAATGTAATTAAATCATAAATCTCACTGTATGACTGTATTGCATTGGAATTACTTGGATTGATTTAAATAGACTTTGGACTAGTCTGCAGTCTTCAACATGAATTGGGCGTGTCTGTTAAACTGTCTCGGCATTGCATTTATTGTGAACCGGTGCTAATGCAAAAATATACTTCTCTCTTAGCAAATGATTTGTACTTTAAAAAAAAATAGAGTAACTCACGTGAAAAACAAAGTATTTTTAAAGTGTTCATGTGAAATTGACCTCCTAAGTACCCAGGGAGGTCTCTGTCAGTTTATCAGATATAGAAATCAGACATTACTCATTGGCTTCTCTCTGAAAATGGGCTTACATCCATCTGTAGGCATCATGCATGTGTGGAATGGGAAAAGAAGTACAACTAGCCATCTTATCACTTGGATAGCAGTCTCCCAGAGCTGGGTTTATTCTTAGAAACCATGCATGTAATGTGTCTGTTTCAGTCAGTATCAGTGCATTATTTTTAGGACTGTTAACCCTGAGGAAGCTAATAGTAACAAACTTCATTTAGCCTTGGAACCTACGATGAGGGATTACTTTTAGTTTAAAAATTTATCTACTCTCACGTGAAACAGATGCAAAGATTGTATTTATTTATTTTATTTATTTTGGAAAAACAAAGGAAATCCAACATGCAACCCTGAGTTGTGAAAACTGTCTGTTTCCCTGCAGGCAGGACACACAGATCCAGAAGCACACATCTGTTGTGCTGCTGCTTTTGTTTTCTTTGGGAGCCCAGCCCCCGTAACAGGAAGACAGAGCAAGCACAGCAAACAAGAGCTGGATCACCAAACTGGCCTCTCCTGTCAGGTTTTTGTAGCCAAATGATTCCTTTTCTGTGTCGCTCACAGAGCCGCACTGCAAGACACATCCTCAGGTGGCTTTTGTCAATATTAACCTATCTGCATGCTATCCGGCAACATCTCCCTACACCAGGGGTGCCAAAGTCCAGTCCTCGAGAGCTAAAACTCTGCAACTGATGGTATATCGGATGGTGGATTTCGAGGATTGGCAGTGGGTATCCCTGCCCGACATTAATAACAGTTAATTTTCTCTGTAAACATCTCACAGAGCACCGTTCAAATTCATCTGAAAATGGAAAGAAAATGGCACAACTGTAAACTCATGGGGTAGGAGGTCATGAACCAGAGAAGCAGTCAGGAGCCCCAGTTGTGGTTCTTGGGGAGCTGCAGATATCCAAACCTCAGATTGGGGTGTTTTGTTGACATGAAAGCTATTTGTCGATCAAGGCAAATAGCAAGAAGAACGCCACTGGGAAAGGAAAACCACGAGGAGCCATTCATTAGGCCAAGTAAGGGACTTTTGGGTTACGTGTAATATGTTTTTTTTTATCAAAAAATTAACAAACACTGCACATCCCCACAGTGAAACCTGTTGGTGGTACCGATGTGGTGATCCTTTCATTAAGCAATGACAAGGAGGAAGCTAGTCATGGTTCATACAAAGATTGATGGAGCTACAAACTCTGCAAACCTAAAAAACCCAAAAAACTATATAAAGGATGTAAAAGAGTTGAGATGGGGGTGAATATTCACCTTCTGGCAGTGCAACCCCTAAAAGCAACCAGAGCAGTAATGGAATGGTCCAAAGTATAATCTTGTGTTCAGACGGTCCAGTTAAAGTCCAGACCTAAATGAGATTAAAAGTTTGTGTTAAGTCTCAGGGGTGGGCGATATGAACTTTATGTTTTATCAAGATATTTTTAGGTACTATTGTGATAACAATAAAAGCGAAGATGATGACTATTTATTCTTTCTTTTTCAGGTAATTGTAAGGCTGTGGCTGCCTGACAGAGGAATCACTGCCCCACAAACACATGTACTGGCGTTGAAAGACATACACACTTGTAATATACCTCTTTAGGACACCAGTCACATAAAGAAGTGTGATTTTTTTCACTAAAACAGCACACAGTAATTGGAATTAATCCTATTTTCAAGTTTATTGATATTTATTGATACTCTCATTGAACAGTGGAAACTAATAACAAGACCAACAATCAGTACGAATTGTTTTGTGTGATTTTGAACACCAATGACGGCAATAAACTAAAATTCTTATCATAAGAAATGTATCACAATAAATGATACGATAAATGCCTGTTAAGACATGAAAACTGATGTTCGCAGACTCCCTCAATCCAATTGTGCTACACTTGAGTTGCTTTGCAAAGAAGACTGGGTACAGATTCTGTCTTTGCGTGACAATATTGATCCATCATGTAAAATCTCTTTGTAAAATTTCCTTTAAAAACTAAAATACTTAGATATTAAATACAACCACGTTTTTGCAACGCCTCAAAATTCTCTCAGCGTGTTGGAGACACAGCAGCTCTGTGCTCTGTGACTGCTTCTCTTTACAACACACTGAAGCCAAGTATAGCAGCTCCAAAAAATAGCAAAATGTTTTCATTTTCTTGGTTGATGCAGGTACAGCTGGTTTGCATCATGGAGCCAAAGCGTTTCTCACGTTATGCCACTTCAATGCTCTGCAGGTTTTCAATCAGCGATATATCTGGACTGCAGACAGACCAGTTGGGCACAAATCCTCTTTTTTTCTTTTATTTTTTTTACTACAAAGCCATCCTGTTGTAATATGTTTGGAATTTCCTTGCTGATAGAAGCAAGTCCTTCTCTAAAGAAGCCATCATCTGGATGACAGATTATGTTGTCTTAGGCGGCTGTGTGTGGAGCAGCGGGGCGATGAGTGGAGTGAGAAATCAAACTTGCCTTAAAAAAAATTAATAACTTCCACACTTTGCTTCATTGTCGAGGCACTTGAAGCTTCTGCAGGGTTTTTATGAAAATTAGTGGGACATGTTAGCGTTTGCATTATGTTCTTAATCTTGCTGTGGCCTCCTTGTTTTAGCAGCTGTTGATCACGCGCATCTGCCGGCCAGTTCTTGGTCCAGTAACTGGAACAAAAACTATTTTAGCCCCTCTTAATTGTATTTCAGCAGCAGCGATTGCATGCAAAAATAATTAGGAGGTGAATAACTCTTATTGCAAGTAAGAACACTTGCCAACACTTGCCAGCAAAACACTTGTTTTGTTGAACAAAACAAAACTCTAAAAAGTTCTGGATGGTAATAGAAGTCGTAACTTTTATTTTTAACAGATAATCAAGAAATTCCTATTTATGGATCCTTGATACTTGACCAATATCATTGGCAATCTCTTGCCATTTGGTGTGAAACCAAGTGCTCTCACTTTTATTTATGAAGCCCAAGGACATTGTGGAAAAAAATGAAAGAAGAAAGGGAATAAACTAGCTGGCATCCAGTCGCTCTCGCTCAGCTCCGCTTCTGCAAGCCTTTCTTTAAAATCTCAGGAAACATTTATGTTGTCATTCCAAAAGTCCCTGCACGGCTTATTTCCAAACACTGTTGACCTTTTTTGTACATCATCCGTGCTGCTCAGCTCCATCCCTGTAATAATGCAAACACAGGAGAGCCCTGAGTCACAGGAGGAAGGAGTGGGAGGAGTGTTTGTTTAGCATATTTCGCTAAAGGTCCTGAAACGTTTAACTGGATCCACTGTTGTTGTGCGACGAAGGAAATGAGAATTGCTTTTTAATGGCTATATTGATGTAAATGTGTGCTTATTTAGCCGCCCACCCCTCAGTTTCTGACTGTTTTTGCTTCTTTTTTTTGTCACACTCAAACATTTTGGTTGAATGAATACATTCTACTGTCAAACCGAGATAACCTGAGTAATCGCATAGAGTGATTTTAAGGCGATGATGTCATTTATTGAGAGGAAATAAAGCAAGCAAGTGTCTCATCATAGTGGAGGAATTTTGGCATGCTCCTCTTCACAGACTTGTTTAATTCAGCCGCTCTGGGGGGTGAGGAGTTTCTAGCACTAACCAATAAGACATAGATAGCCTTGTTAATGTCCTGCCAGAGCATCTAAATCGGATTTAGGTCCAGACTCTAATGGTGCCATTCCAAAACTTTTCTTCTTTCTTTTCTTTTTGACTTATTTAGGAGTGGACTTGCTGGTGTGCTTTGGTTCATTGTTCTGCTGCAGAAGCCAAGTGCACTTGACCTTAAGGTCAGAAAATGACAGGATTTACTACCAGAGAGCAGATATCATCCATCCATTTTCTGTACACCCTTGTCCCTTAGTGGGGTCTGGAGGTGCTGGTGTCTATCTCCAGCAGACATCATGGTTACAATTACAGCAACTACTACTCCACAGAACACTCACACCACCATGTTTTAGGCCAAATAAGTTATTTTCCAGAAATGCTGTGTTTTTGTTTTATATCACATAAATTCACCGAGATGTTTTTCGGCACATCTATGAAGAGCGTTTTGTGTTCGTTTTGGTCGGCAGTGGTTTCCTGTTAGAAAAACCTGCCATGATGCCATTTCTCACCAGTTTCTCTCTTATTGTTAAATCATCGACAAAGCTTACGATATTGCTTTGGGTTCTTTGTCACTTAAAAGTAGTAGTTTTCTCGAGTTTCTGTAGATCAGGTTTTGCTTTTTGAGATCTTTTTACCTGCTTTACACTGTCTGACAGATTCTATTTAAGTTCATCCTTGATACCACAGGTCCGACTTTAAACTCACCTGGACGTGTCTGGCAAAAAGTAAATTGGCTTTGTAACAATGTGGTCAATCTGTTGTGATTTAACAAGGAATCAGAATTCCTCCTTCCACAATATTTATAAACTGCATTTGTGCTTGATCTGATTGTCTTAGTCTCATTCTCAGTGTCAGTGTCAGTTCAGATAAACTTTCCCAAATCTGCGTCGCTAAAGTCGCTGACGCATCCTCATGTCTGTTATTCCCCTTTATCAAAGACAGGCACGGTGATAATAAGCAGTTCTTGTGAAACTCCACCAATGCTTATTAAGTAGTACACATCCAGAGCCGAGCATCGTGCCTATACATGGTGGTGATAATGAAACATGTGCGTCGAGGGTGACTTTCATCATCGCGGTGGTCTGACGGTCGGTCCCGCAATTATGCTGTGCGGTTACAAGAATTCTGCTGAGCCAAACCCATTTTCCTCTCGCTCCATCCTGTAGCTCCTCGTAAACACAGTTGTGCCTGGAAGCGCTAAGTAACCATAGCTACTTTTAATCACTTCGGAATAATGCTTAGCATGTGGGTCCAGTGTGTGCCGCTGCTCCAGGCAAATCCCCGCTCAGTCTCACACACAATGAATGTACAAAGTTAGAATCGGTTCACAACAGTCATCCCTTCACCCCCCCAGCCCCCCTCCACCATCCCCCCTTATAAACGACCACACCTCCTCCCCTCTAAACGACCACACTGTAACAGTGTCCTAAATTTTTACCATCCCAGCCACCATCCGTCCCGCAAGGCAACAGTGACTACACATCCAGGGACCACCGGCGTTTAAACAAGCCATATTTCATCCGGCCTTCTGCCAGCCTACCCCAAACAGTTTACAGTCAGCGGGCCCGGCCCTCTGGAGTTCGTCTGTGGCAACTCGACTCCACGCCACATCTCATCGTGTCCAGAACTGCGGAGGGGACTAGGCCTCCTCTGACAGCTCCTCACAACACTCGGCCCTGTCCTGGTCTGCTTTTAGCCTCGCTGCGGTAAACCGGAGCGCGTCTGGGGGGGTGAAAGGCTGCCAAAGTGTTTGGCCTGCAGGCGATTTACACGAGGCGCAAGGTGATTCATTCTGTCCCTGCACAAACAGGCCTCTGTGAACATTTCTTCTGCGCTGACCATTTAAATCAACAGTGGCAAACGTATACACTGGTACCAGGACTTACACTCTGACCATTCAAACCCGGCTCGGTGCCTTGCCTTAAGTGCTTGCACTCACATGCATCTGGACAAGTTTGTCCCTGTCCATGTCAGGAGAGAAACACACACACACACAGAGAGAGAGAGAGAGAGAGAGAGAGAGAGACAAGCCTCATTGTTTATGCTTAAAACTCTTTTCATTTCCATTATTTGTTTTCTCTTTCCACTAAAGTGTCCAGTTGTTACAGAGCATTTTTAAGATACTGACAGCATTATAGACCAAGTCGTGTTGTCCTGTTACATTTAGCTACAACACGATTACACATTTTGATGTATTTTTATTGAGATTTTATGAGAAATCAACTAGTACGTATCCATTTTTTCCCCCACAAACATTCATCTGAAAAGCATGGCTTTCATTTCATTTTGCGTTGAGCCTTCTTTATTATTATCTTCCTGAACAAAATTCAAAGAAATCAACATGAGAAAGGTCAGGGATAAAGTTGTAGCAAAGTTTAAGGACGAACGATTGGATTATAAACTTTTTTTTTTTATCTATCACCTGAAAATGCAAACAGCACACTGCAGTCACAGAGGTACCAACACATGGTTGCCTACCTCAAATGACAAGAAGGTGCTCTGGTCATTTGGTCTACATGCAAAAACTTTGTATCTGGTGTAAAACACACCATAATGGCAGCATAGTACTGTGGGTCGCTTGGTTTTAGCTGAAGAAGAAGAAGGACTAAGGATGGATGGGACTAAGCAAGGGTTATCCTGGGAGAAAATCTGTGAGACTCCAAAAACACCGAAATCCAATCTGACTGAAAGGTGAGTTATTTTGCAAAGAATTAACAAAAAAAAATTTTTTTTAGTTGTGCAAAACTGATAGACATACTTCCAAACAATAGCAACTATTGCAGCAAAGTACAAACTCAAAAGTTGAGAAAACTTCAAATTCAAAAGGATATGAATACTTTAGCAAGGTACAAATGACTTCGACTATATATCTATATATAGTCCCGATACAATAAGCAAACACATCAAAACGACTGAGCAGCCAGAGCCGTTTTCCATTTCTGTCTCCAGAAACAAAACAACGAGAAGGTCACCTATTCTTAGCTCCCCTTTTGTCTCCCTGCAAAACTAAACAACCCTTTCAACTCTATTACTGGCATCTTTTGATTTGTCTAAGGAAACCGGAGAGGAGACATACACAAGGAATCAGCGGGCCGCTGCTATAAAAAAAGAAAGAAAGAAAAAAAAAACATCACTCGCAAATCTATTATTAACATTCTGACGAAATTCTCACCTGCAGCAGATCACAGAGGATCGTCTCTCCTCAGCCTTCATGCCTTTTCTGCTACATCATCGCTGCAACGCTGCGCTGTGCATTTGATGAGAATTACAACCCTGGATTGTGACATCGCGGGACCGCAGCGGAGCTCCGCGTTAAACCGGGAGATCACGGCTGTAGAAGCGCGAGACATTTGTTCAACCACAGGCTGAGCTTGTAAAAATCACACGTTGATTGAGTCACGTCGGGCTACGTGAGCTTTGTTTAACAAGAGCTTTGAACTTGTTCCACACTTTTGAGATGAACGCCGGGGCTCAAGACCGCGAAGCTGTCAACCTGTAATCCGACCACTAGGTGACGCCACCACCTTGTTCCTGTTCTTTGACTTCTCTCTCTCTCTCTCTCTCTCTCTCTCTCTCTCTCTCTCTCTCTCTCTCTCTCTCTCTCTCTCTCTCTCTCTATATNCTCTCTCTCTCTCTCTCTCTCTCTCTCTCTCTCTCTCTCTCTCTCTCTCTCTCTCTCTCTCTCTCTCTCTCTCTTCTGTGGCCTAAAAAGCATAGGGACAATTCTTTAAAGTGAAGTTTTAAAACAACTTCTGGGATAAACATCTTAAGGCAGCACTACTAAGATGGTTCTTTTTGCTGCGAAACAAGCCCATGTTTGTGTCCCTCAGTAATGTGGCTGTCCTGAAAATCTCTTAAACGTGACTGGTTAAAATATATATTAAAAAAAACTGTTCTGAAATCCCAGCCTGCTCTGATGTCCACACCACTTTGCAAAACTGTTCACACATCTTGTAGTGATACTTGCTGTGGCTCGACAACAACAGACCGTTATTCTGGACATCTCCGGCTACACAGAAACAGCGAGACTCTTCTGTGTCTTGCAGGTTCAGCTGACAGCCTGGGATGTGAATGTCTTCTTGAGGGTGTGTCTGCAGAGGAAACATTTTATGATATTTTCACCTCTGTTCATAAAGAGGTCTATAAGGAGTCATAAATCCGCTGAAGCAGCTGGTTTCGGTTTTCTTTTTTATTTCAAGACACCAAATCTGTGTGTGTGTGTGTGTGTGTGTGTGTGTGTGTGTGTGTGTGTGTGTGTGTGTGTGTGTGTGTGTGTGTGTATGTGTGTGTGTGTATGTGTTTCTGCATTAGTGTTGACCCAGTTTCAGGAACAGCACAGAGGATATGAAAACAAATATTACAAGTGTAGAAAAGAGTGATGTATTTGCTTATGAGATGTTATTTCAGAGATCATAAAGCATAAAGAAGCCAACATTTTAGATTGCAGGTCTTGTAAAATGTCCCGTTTAACAACCCCCCTCCCCACTCTCCCCCTGCACTTCCATGTCATTCTCACCCTGTCTATCATGGTTAGAGTTCTTAGAACGTAAAAGAAACTTCTCATACTGTTCTACATGTGGTCGTGGTGATGTTGTGGGACCACATTTCTTCCCACTCCAACAGCTCTCCTGACAGCTATGGACCCCGTGGCGGACAGGCAGCGGTCAAGGAGCGCAAAGGCCAGTTGTCACCAAAGTGACAGGCGACAGCTGAGGTCATGCATCTGGAGATGGGGGGGGCAGTGTCCACACTCCCGCAAGCCCGACGGCTCAGAGTTAAGTTTTTTTTTTTTTTTCCACCGTCAGGGTATGAAGTTACTCTCACGGCACGCGCACGGAAAAGTGACACGTGTCTCTTTGGAAACGTGCTGCGTAAAAGCGCACGGAGAAGCACAGGGAAACCAGTAAGAGGCGTTTTTGAGCATATGCAAAACAGAAACAAATATGGCATGCATAGTATGATATGATGATGTAACGTGTTTATTTTACCAATAAAGAGAACTAAACGCTTTTCATCTGTTTGCCATTTAAATATGACCGTTTATTTACGCAGAGAGTTGATCAAACCGGTCCACTCACCAAGAAAAGTGTTCAATCGCAGCAAACCGAGTATCCAGAGCCAATACTCCTGGTGAAGAGGAAGAAGATTGCAGAGGATGTCATCTGGATTAGATGCAAAGTCCAGGAAGAAAATTTAAGAGGAGGAGGGGGAAAAAAAAGGGAACCACAGCTCCGCTGGGATCGAACAAAGAGCCTGTGCGAAGCGATACGCTGAAAACCCGGGAACTGGCTGCAATGGAAAGGGGCGATGTGACTTTACGCGCCGTCACCGCATAGCAGTCGCTTCAGCGGGTCACGGTGGGATCTGCGCCGCTCCTCCACCGTCACGGTGGAATGACATTAGTGTTCCTCCCTGCCTATTGGCTTAAACTACAAGCCCCCACCGCTCATGGAGAGACGGACCAGTCTCAGCAGCAGCACAGTGGACAAACACTCCCGAGAGTTTTAACTCTTGATGCTGCTGCTGTAGAGGAGAGAGGGGGGAGGGGACTCTAAAAACTTCTTAGTCACTACTGCTGGTTCTGCATCATACAGGGTATCGGTTCATCACCTACTTTGTGACACCGGTTTAAGATTCTAACAGCCTATGTAGAATAAACAGTGAAGACACTGAAATTGATTTAAAAAAAAACTTGATTGACTACCAAACATGTAAAAGATAAACTGCAACAAGCCATCTTTCAAATTGTTCAGGAAGTGCTATTATGAATTTTAAAATATAATGTAAAATAACTAATAAAGCATGATATTGATCACAGAACAAAGCATGGAATTGGACTTGAGTGACCTGCCTTTGAATTTGTTTCAGTATCAGGACCGATACATGTGTTAATATCGGATTGGTGCATCTCAAATTACAATCACAAACTTCAAATGTGCAAAAGAAAAGAAAACCAAAAAAAGAAGAAAAATGTTGCCCTGAAGAGTGTAGCTTTAGTTAATAATTTGTAAAACGACCTTATAATTTTACAGTTAGTCTTTCTCCAGCATCCCTACATGCCATGTCTTTGCAAAGCAGCTCAAGCTCACTGAGATGGCTTGAAGAGACATGCGTTAGTAAGTTTTCCTAGGCATTCTTAAGTGAAAGTAGGTCTGTACTTTGACTAGGAGATTCTAACATATGGCACATTTTTTCCCCCAGTTGTTCTTTGTAGAAAAATTAAGCTTAGTCTGATTAGAAAGAAACCATATACCGTTTTTGTTGCCCTGTCTGCATGTTTAAGGCTCCGATCCAGATGGATGGATAATCTCCACCCCCAGCATTAGTTCTTACACAGCCTCTAACTGGTTCACATTCTTAATAATAAACAATGTTAATAATGTAAAAAACAAAACAAAAACATGTTTAACATCCACTTCCCAACCACTTTGAAGGATTCAAGCAGTATTTATTTTGCAAGCCATCAAAGGGTTCATTTTTTTGTTGTCGTTGCACATCTTTAGCAAAATGTAGAAATGTGATATTTTAAAATATTCTGTGCGGTTGCTTTGACACCATTTCAACATTTTCTGTGTTCTCCCACGTAACACAACTCCTTTTTGATGCATAGAATGAAAGGTAAGTCTATATGTATTGAAGTGAAAAGAAGCTACATGTCCATTGAGTTACTCAAAATGCAAGAGGACGATCAAAGATTTGAAAAGAACAACAAAAGCCACCCATTAATCAATAACGCATGACCACAACATACACAGAGACTTAGGCTACTAAGGCTCGTGTAAAAAAAAAAAAAAGAAAAAAAAAAGGGTAGCTTTCTGTGTTCTGAACATTCATGTGCCGACATCCTTTGCCAACAAAGACATGTTTTTCCGCTAGTAAACCATAAAAGAGAGAGCCGGCCATCTGCGACCCAGATAAAGGATCTCCGTAACATTAGGAGTGACAGCAAGCCCACCAACAACTGAGCCAAATCTGGATCGCTAGTCCATTTTTAAAATTAGGATCTTAAATTGCTTGTGAAATCCGGGCCCTCTTGCGACACTTGAGACGGCTCAAAACATAAAATTGACCTAAATGTATCTGAATAAATCTACCCACTTTGACCTTTATAGTGTTATGTCTTTGGCTGACCCAGGTTACAACCCAATCACCATTGTGTCGATTTGTGTGTGTGTGCGTGTGTGTGTGTGTGTGTGTGTGTGTGTGTGTGTGTGTGTGTGTGTGTGTGTGTGTGTGTGTGTGTGTGTGTGTGAACGTGTCCTAAGCAAGAACAGGTTCTGTAAGTTAGAAGGGGTCAGTCATTCTCCAGACAGTTTTGACTTTAAGCAAGCAAAGTGAGTTTTGTGACACAGCTTATATGAACCAGATGGATGAAACCACTCATTAGCATTGATTCAGTTTGTAACCATATTCAGTCTTTTTTTTTTTCCAGTGCTGCACATTTAAAGACATTTGGGAGGGTGAATATTTAAAATCTGGAAAACTGAGAATCTTGAAAATGTTATTCTTCTGTAAAAGAAAAAAAAGGAGCACTCTGAGTCATTCGATGGCTATGAATGATAACGAACATCTTGAGCCGGTACCATGTTTACGTTGCTCTCTCTCGATGACAGTGGACATAAGATTAAATGCTCTTTTAATAATAGATGTCTGAACACTTACTGGCAACAGAAAAAGGACAGAGAGAGAACATCTGCTTCAAAGATCATCAAAGTTTGAAATATGTGTGAGCTCATTGGAAGCAAATGGATGAAGAGAACATATTTCTCTTCACCCACTAATAAAATCAGTCTTTTCAGTGCATTGGCACGACGCCCCCCTAGGGGGCGCGCCCCACCGTTTGAGAACCTCTGCACTAAGGAAACTGCAGAGGGTTATTTGTTAGCATAAAGGTTGTCAGGTGAAGAAATGCAATGTTGTGTGTGATTGCAGCCGTCATCACAGTGTTTTTCATCCACCGCATGTTTTGGCATTTGTTTGTTGCGTCTTGTTTGTTGCCATGAGACATGTTGTTCTGAGAAAGCTAAATGCTAATAGATTAGTGGCGTTTCAATGACAGCCAGTGTTTGGAAATAAGTTCTTGACAACACATCGGAAAAAATTGTGGAAAAAGTGAATTTCAAATCATTTCTACAGGGCTGTCTAATATTAATTTTCTCTTCTGATTGTACGTAGGTATGGTACAGCTGATGGCTGTAGGGTATCAGTGACAATTTTGATTAAAATTAAAGCAGAAAATGCGATATTTACTGCTAATACTGCTAGAAATGTTCAAATCAAATCAAATTTGATTTGTATAGCACATTTCAGCAGCAAGGAATTTCAAAGGGCTTTAAATCATTGAACACAAAAACACAGAGTCATGCAACATTGAATAAACAATCAAAAACATTACATTTCCAGCCGAGTCGAACTTCTGCCCTTCAAATCGGCAGAAGAAAAAAAAAACAAAAAAAACTGCAGGTTGTGTAATAACATGCAGTTTTTACTATTAGTGGCTATTGGATTCACAACATTGAGCTTTTGAATTCCTCCGTGGCATGCCAGTTTACTAATTATCCACCGTACTGCCCTCAGACACCAGTTCAGGTTCAGGTCCATGATGTAAAGTGTCTGATTTCAGCAAATTAGTAAAAATAATAATTAGCATTTTAGAGAAACTTGAACCTCTTTTCTTTCTTGCTTTTTCTTTAGGATATTCACTGAAAATTAGTTAGGAAAAAAAAACCCAAGAAATCTTAATGATTTTGGTCAACTCATTTGTTGAGTTTGAGTCAGACTTCTGGAATTGCTGAACTTAAGCAAATATCTTTACTTTCGTAATCATCTTAATCTCGTTTCAACATCTTATCTAGTGAGATATTTATGACATTGTTGTAAAAGACGAAGAAGAAAACAATGGAAATGCTCACATGTAAAGCATGCAGCTCATGCTTTCCGGCTGCAGCACCAGCACGCCTTCTCTCTAGCGCTCCTAATAAAGCAGAACCTGGTTTTGATTCCAGTACATCAAATTTAATCTTGCCGATTTGCTTTTGGGACCCAGTCACCCAGCAGACATTTCTGCACTGCAGTTATTGTTTCTGATAGAAATAGCAGCAATGGTTTTCTTCACCAGAGGATCTCACAAGCTACAACTGTTTTTATAATGTTCACATGACATAACACCGTACAATGACTGTAAAAATGACTCGATGATTTTCAATAGGTGTCATTTAACTGAATTGATACAAATGGCTAAATAATTTGAAAAGTAAAAAAGCCATTCGTAAAGGTTATTCATTCCACAGCGTCAATGTGTCCAATAGACGTCATGCTGTACATTTTAGGTCACATCAAGGAAGAAATATAGAAATATGAAAAAAGAAAAGAAGATTCTAAATGGCTGACAAGCCATAGGAATAATGCTTGCCCGTCCGTTTATCTATTCATCCATCCATAGGTGAAAAATGATAATTAACTTTATCAGACAAAAGCACAAAATGAGCGTCTACCTGCAACGTGAAGCGACACTACCGTCTTCAGAGCATCCAGACCAAGTGGTTTGTTTGACTTTCATCTGCTTTCCTTTTCCCGCGTGACTGAATGTTCCTTTAGGCCAAGTGAGGCAGAGGGAATAAGAAGTCAACACGCTTGTGTTCACTAATTGTGCTGAGTTTATTTGTTTTATGCAACCTGCAGCTTCGCTTTAAATGTAAACGCAGAAACCGATGCGATAAAAGCTGCTTCCGGCCCAGGGAACACAAATCACCACACGCACTCGTTTTCATGGAAATACCTTTAGCTCAACAGGTGCCAGCTTTTAGCTTGGATGCTGGGCTGTTATTTTTTAATTTTTCTGTGGTTACGCAAGAAATCTACAACCCAAACAAAGGCAGGAAAGCACAACAAACAATCGACTGAGAAGGAAGGCAAAAAGGCTTGACCATTGCAGACTCCGGGCCTCCATATACACACACACACACACCTACCCATGCACGCAAACACACACACACACACACACACACACACACACACACACACACACACACACACACACACACACACACACACACAACCCAACCAATTAGAGACCAGCCTTCGAATGAACTTCATAAGACTTTTCAGACTTCCAGTCCCTCTAAACTGTTACTGAGACAGTTGTTATGGACACTCTCTTGGCTTGCTGATTACATTCTGTGAATACCAGACCATTATCACAGACACACTTTAGTCTTTGTAGTCTCTAATTGGTGCTTGCTTGAGCGCTTCCAAAATAACTACAAACAGCCACTAAAACAAGACAAGGCTTGTTTACTGACAGCATGCTAATTATGGAACTGCTGCCTGGCAGAAGTGGAAACAGAGCACTTGAGCCAGTGTCATTACATCCACTGGACTCAGTCAATGGGATTCACTGTCTGCGTTAAAGCTTGTCCGTATTAACGTTGCATGGCAATTATCTCCAAGCTTGGTAGGAAGGAGGGACTGGCACGTCTGTGTCCACGCTATCTACTGCGGTTTGCAAAAGCACTGATACCATGTAACTCTTTTGACTTTTTTTTTCTATAGATGACCATCATGTGGTGTAGTTTATCTTATTTATATAAACCAACACAAAATAACAAATAGATGAAAGATTTTTGAAGGTAATTAGTGAAACCTGTCCATTTGAATGTACTGTAGTCTCAGTGCATGGTGGTGGCAGCATCATGATGTGACAATGTATATCCTTAGCATGGACAGAGAAGGCGGCCAGATATAACAGCTGGGCTCAACAGATTTGTAATTTCAAAAAAATAATTTTTCAGACTTTTCCAGAAATTAATTGAATGGATGGATGGATGGATGGATGGAAAGTATTCACCATGTTTCACTTTTTCCACATTTTGTTATTGTATAGCCTTATTCCAAATTCTATTAAATTCATCTCTTTCCTCTCAAACACAAACACCCTGTTATGACAATATGGAAAGAAAAATGTTTTTGAGTTTCCTTTTGAAAACCAAGAAATTGCATTTACACAAATCGTCACAGCCTTTCTCAAGAAGCTCAAAACTGACCAGTTTCCACTGATTGTGCTCGAGACGTTTCTACACACTTGTCACACCTGTCCATAAAAAGTCCAACAGTTGACAGTGCAGGTCAGGAGGTCAAACACCAAGCATGACATCAAAGGAATTGTCTTGAGGAACAAATCTGGGGAAGAACACAAAAACATTTCTATTGATTTGAAGAACCCAATGAGCTCAAGAGCCTCCATCATCTGTAAATGGAAGAAGTTTGGAGCCTGACCTCAGACTGGGGCGGCGGTTCACTTTTCAGCTGGACAGCGACCCAAATCACATGACTGCAATCTCAAAGGAGTGGCTTTAGAATCACAGTGTGACTATCCTGGAGCGGACAGGCCAGAGTCCAGACTTGAATCGAATTGAACGTCTCTGAGATCTGTAAATGGCTGCACAGATGTTTCCATCCAACCTGACGGAGTTTGTGAAATACTGGAAAGAATGATGGAGGAAGCTGCCTGGAGACAGGTGAGTTTTTGGCATGTTATTCACAAATACGTGAGGCTTAAATTGCTGCCAAATGAGGATCAACAAAATAACAAACAAAAACTGTGAATGCTTACATAAAATGTGATTTCTTGATTCTCCGTTTTTTAACGAGTAATGAGTAGAATTTTGAGGAAAGAGATTTAGATAATACAATTTAGTAATTTAGACTGTTGTAATATAACAAAATGTGGAAAAAGTGAATCACTGTGAATACTTTCCCAATGCACTGTAAGCTAAATGAACAGGCGCATAATCCTTTTAAGAAAGAAAACTCAGAGCCATCTTTCCTTTAATTCCCATTTATTTTTGGGTTCAGCACTGTGTCGATCCGTCAAAGAAAATCTTAATGAAATGCAATAAAATAAGCGGTTTTAATGGGGCAAAAAATACAAGCAATCTTCCAAATATTGAGGTTACGTGAGGATGACATTAAAATGAGCCGTTGCACAAGTCAGCAGTTTGATCCACTACAAGGTCTGCTGACTTGGCAGCCGTTTAGGGACTAGAAAATGACCGAAAGACAAACACAGAGAGGTGGGGAACTGACTAAGCCAAACTGGTAAATAGATTTGAGCCTCCCTTCTCCTCTTTCCTCGCCTTTTCCCATCACTAATGGGCTTTAAATCTTTGCTTGGGTGGGTGAGTTCGGAGCTGAATCTGTCACACCCCCGTTGAATGTCGTGCTTCAGTTCAGGCATGAATTGTCAAGGGATCAAACTCTCATGTTCTCTGGTTTCCAATGCATCTTTTTGCATTTCTCCATCTTCTCCGACCCTTTCATTTTCATCCCAGATATTGCAGTGCTTCTGTGGTTGAGTCCCCAGGGGCTGAGCTCTTGTAGGCATGAGGCGTTCCTCAAACTGACTCCTCTTTCGCCACGCCAATGAGATAGTGCAAAACAAAACTTGAACTACTATTCAGGCGGCAGCGTTATGTGTTTTCCAGACACATTGTGCAATTTTAAAGCCCTGTCAAGTAACTATATTCCCTTCAGTTGTAATCAAAATGCTATATGTATTAGATATGACTTACAAGAAATTTTACTTCCCGACTGAACACCTTGAAATTGAGCCTCTGTCTCTTTAAAAGCTCCTGCTCTTTCTTATACTCCTCCTTCAGGAAGTCATAATGGTATCACTACTCTAGTAATATAACAATTTTTGTACATACATTTCACCTAGAAGTAGCTTGCATGATGAGCTCAGCAGGTGCGCAGTTCCACCAGGTGTTTGCTAATTGCTGCTGGCTAGTCTGAAGGAGCTGAGTGGGCGTGTCGCGGGGGCAGAGCTGCTCTGTGAGGAGGAAGCTTGGACACTTGGAAACTGCAGCTCTGAAAAGGAGCTGCGCCTCAAAGGCGGTGCTAGGTCCACCCAAATGTTTTGGACAGCGGAATGGTTGCCATGGGAGATTATAAAGGATTTCTCAAACCCGTATGGAGGAATCAACGATGCAGAATCACAAACACAAGTGAAAAGATGAGGGAGGAGAGTTAATGTGCTGTGCTCAGTGGCAAATTTTGCTTGAAAAGAAACACCTTGTGAAGGAAGTTTGGATAAAATATTTTCTTAAACATTTTTTTGAAGACTTGCATTTTTTTTATTTCAAGCTTACAAAGTTAAACATAATCGTGATTAATCACAGTGACAGAGCATGATTAATCTGATTAAAATTTTTAATTGATTGACAGAACTTTCTTCTATCCATATTACAATGATGGATGGAACAGAACCAGCCTCCCTGCACACAAGGAGCATCCCACAGCATGATGATGCCACCACCATGGTGTTTTCAGGGTCACACACACCAAAACATTTGAGGTTTCTGATTATGATGTGAAAAAAAAAAACTTTTACAAGGTAGTATATGTCCTTCTTAAAAAGAACATTTCTGACATTATCATATTCAATCAAAAAGACTTACATCAATGGAGGTTTTTCTGAACGACTTTCATTGCATTTTTGCAACGCACCATTTCATCTTACCAGGCTGCTCACAAAAATAACTCTCCCAGTAGGTTTTGCTTTTATTGCAGGAAGCAGGGACATTAGTAGAGGTTTCCTACCGCTGCTCAAAATGAACGAGGCTGATCTTTTTCACGGCTGAAAAATTGCTGGATGTAAGGCATATCCCATCTTTATGTAATCCTTATTCACCCGTATAATGTATTTCCTTGGCACTGGGCACCGTTTTCAGACGGTCAGTGCAGTGAACAGAGTATCTTTCCTTTTGCAATCTCCGGCAGCTTTCAGCAGCGCCAGGCTGCAGTTTAATGTGTACCTTTGGAATTTAGCTCTGGGTCATATTACTGGACTTAAATGCCATCAACAGCTTTGTCCCGCCACAATGAAATGCATAACCAGAATGAGGTCAGCCACACGTCTTGGTGACATTTCACAAATAATATATGGCTCTTTAATGACTTGTTAGAAGCTCCAAAAAGCCAGATAACCAGATTTACAACCGTCGCAGTTGCAGCGGCACTTGCGAGCATATGTTTCCGTGTTTTGCTTCAACTTGCAGCACCGTGGTAATGGAATTTTTACTGATAAAAGGGTCTTTTCCTTCCAAGGTCCTTTTGTCTTCTGGTAGATCGGTATCCCGAGGATCATCAACTTGGGGCTGAGCCAGAACGTCTCTGTCTGCACCTCTGTAAAAGAGGCTCATGGCGGAATGTGCAGGAGAGCTTTCAAAGGTAGTCTAAAGGGTAGTAGCCTCTCACAAAAAATCTGCCCCATTACTTAAATTCCTCGGGAGGCAAGCTGCTCCAGATGAGAGCCATCCATTCAGAGATGCTTGTTTGTTACAGCTCATTTTTTTTGGGAAACTTTGGGTTCCCCCCCACCGCCTCACATCCCTCTCCACAATTACTTAAATAACTCCCTTACCCTTATTCATCTCGTTTTCCTTCCAGGCTTCTGTCCTGTGGAAATGTGCCATCAATAGATCTTTATCTGAAGACTCATCCCTGCATGGGCTCACAATTTGACTTTGTTTTACTTCACCCACCAAGTGCTGAGCCAGGATGAGGGATTTTGGTTATCTCTCTCCCTGTGTGTGTGTGTGTGTGTGTGTGTGTGTGTGTGTGTGTGTGTGTGTGTGTGTGTGTGTGTGTGTGTGTGTATTTTGAGGTCCTAATGTAAAACTGATGTGACTGTGGTTCTGACAATCCTTTTCCATTCTGAAATTGTAGCAGTGAATGATAAGGACATGAACCCGTGCCTGGGTAACAGCGCTTTGCGGTTTTTCGCCGGCCACAGATTGTCTTGCTTACGGACGACATAAAGAACAAAAATGTCAAAACAAGCAGCAGACAAGAGCTGAAACGAGAGGCAAAGTGGAAAAGTGGCTGGAAATAACCAATTACCAAACTTTAAAGATATGTAAATATTGGAATCAGGCATTTTAAAAAAAGATGAATTTAGCTGATAATGTTTGTAGAGAAGGGATTTTTTCCTTTGTGGCCCATTTATATGGTCATGGTAAATGGAAAATATATTGAACAGTAAAGAAAACACAAACTCAAAGAGGGGAAAAGCAAGTTCATCTCCCTGATGGGGTTGCAACAACAATCTAAAGAGTAATGGTTCTACAGATCTAGCCAGACGTTTTATATTCACTGTTTGCATGATTGCCATGTTTGCTAAGGGGAAACATTTGAATGTTATTTGGTTTTCCAGAATTGAAAAACGTACGACTTCAGTGATTTAATCAAACAGACCTGAGGGCAGAAGTTTGAAAAGATCACAACAGAAATTTTAATTGGTTAATAAAAACTGCCTCACATCTGATTTTTTTTTTTTTTTAGCAGAATCCAGAAATATACAATATTTTTTAGGGTTAAGTTCTCTTTTAGACAATTTTGAGACCAGATGCTTTTTGTTTGCAATCATTTCTTGCTGAAACACTTAACATTTATATTTTTGTATGTTATAAACCTTTCCCTAGTCTTTTAATCTTAATTACATTTCTACCTTTGTTTGAAACTACATGCTTCTATTTTGCTTTGCAGCCAGTAGACCTGAATTTTCCCAATGAGGGACAATAATGGTTCTATTTGAAATAAGAACATCTAAGTCAGATTAGGATTGAAACATATTCAAAGTAGACTCTTTAAGACTAACAGTGCAGGTCACTGATATTGAAGATTCAAGATGCCATCAGCTTGGGACATGAGGTCGTGGAGGCCAGTCAACGATATTTTTGAAAGATCTTGATATAAAAAAAAAATTATTTGATCAGATGAAGTGTGTTTTGCGTACTATACATTTACCAACAGGCACAATTATTGCATTCTTCAAATAAAAAACTTAGTTTGTATTTTTGTATACTTTTTAAATCTGTAAATGCAACTACAGTCTCTTTTATTGATTTGATTCCAGTGATGTTTTTGTTCCTCTTAGCGATCAAAGACATTTCCTTTCATATTATGTCAATAGCTTTACTAATTTCAATGTATCCTCCCCACTTCCACTTTTTCTGAAATGTTGCCCATACCTCCTCGTAAATGAGTTTCACCTTCAGATGTGCTTCAGCAAACCACCAGCTGATGAACACATTGGTAGTTTGATGGAACCTATAACAAAGACGACTGAAAAACAAACAAAGAAAAATCCCAATTAACCACTTCTCATTTCATGTCATATGAGCTTGGTTTGTGATTTACATCCATGCACACTTGCAAACAGGCAAATCCAGTGACATCAACTGCTTGAGTTGGGACGTCTCCTCCTCTAACAGCCTGCTGGCCTGTCAGTCAACAATCTGCTAATTAGACACCCTCCTGTCTGCCAATATCATTTCTTTTCTTTTGCTTTCCAAATGATCTGCATCTTTCAGTTACAATTTAATGAGGTGGGAAGAGCGAGTGAAAGTCGGGAGCATGTGCGGCGCGTCTGTGGCTCTCCTAATGGCCCAGATTTAGCAGTTGTCACATCAGGCCATTACCCACTTGCAGTGTGTGCTTCCCATTGCGGGTCTGCGCTCGTTAAAAGGTGTCACGGAGCAGAATTAACTTCTCTGGCCTCAGACAAGCGCACTTCTGGCCTTTGAGGAGCAGATTTTCCAAATTAATTAAAAAGAGGAGCCTCTCTCTTAAAAGCTCCCACGCAATCTTCAGAGATTTGGGGAAACAACCCAACACCTGTGTCAGGCAGGGATTTATTTGGATCTGATATCCAGAGGAGCCATTATTACCTTTGATCCGGCGTAAGTGTGGAACGCGCAATGAAGGGTTTTGAATTGCAGGTGGCTACATACACACACTCACACACAAACGCAGACAGACAGGGTGACACACACACACACACACACACACACACAGTCAAGAGGAGAGTCACGGGTCAGTCTGCCCCATTAACAGCCAGTCTTCTGTGACGTTAACAGAGAAACACTGCTAGCATATATATGACTCATTTTCACAAGCTGCCACTGGTGTGAGATTTTGATAAATGTCTCTTGAAGAAATGGCTTGTGGGTGATTCTGGCTCAACACACGGTGATGGATCTCGACTGTCTGATGAGGGAGGCGTCGGTTTAACTTTTTGACACTGAATATTTCCAACCACACACGCAGCTGTGGCTCGGTAGGTAGAGGAGCCTGAGTATCCATGCTGACAGGCCAGTGGTTCCACTGTGGCTTCCCACGTCTGCGTTTCAAAACCGTCTTTGGGTTAAAACCTAAACCCTGCCTCACCCTCAACGCATTCATCACTGCCGGTACGACAGAGGAAAGTCAGCGCCTATGAAACAGTTCTGTCGATTATGAAAGCATACGTGAATATGTTAGAATATTTCAAAATTGTTTAATGTGTAATTTTTGGGGGTAATCCCAACCTTGTTACCTCCTTATATAAAATATTGAGTTTGTGAAATCACCTTTAGTCTAAAGAGGTTGTTACACAACTTACCCTTTCAGATTTAAATTAGATTCAAATGAATGCCTTATCTTGTGATTTAATTAAATTTAAACTATTTATATTCAAGATGTATAAAGATGATAGTGGAAGGACATTTTTTTTAGGAAACCTAACTTGCATCATTTGTTTTTGGTTGTCTGAAACACACGTATTAATGAAGAGACTTTTGCTTTAGCGACATTTATTGAACATGCTTGGCAACAAAAATAGTTTTCTGTCCTCGATACTCCATTTTTTGTAACAGAATAAAATTTTTGTTAATGTTTTCTAATGTTTGGGAGGCTTGTTCAGTATCCATCCTGGCATCCTTATAGCTGTATATAATGTATTGTATATTGTAAGCCCATGTAGACTGGGCACCATATTATTGTGAATGACACTAATAAATAATTAAATCAATTAGTCACATTTTAGTCGTAACTTAGGGTGAAAAATGACCTAACATGCATGTTTATTGAATGTGGGTGGAGAGAACATCACATTCACAGCTATTCTACAAATCCTACCTCACATTATTCCCTTCTCCTCATTTTTAGATTTTAGACTCTAGAATCAAACAGCCTGCATAGCTGTGGGGGAAAAACACACTTTGATTAACTGACTGTTTGTTGTGCAACTCTTTTAGTCTATAAGCAGCTCAAATTCAGCAAAACTAAAGCCTCCTGCCACCGAGGTTGCACAGTTTAACCTCAAGGTATACATCGTTGTCAACTCCTTGAGTGCTTATCCATCTCACTCATTTACTGTCTTCCTCACAATCAGTGATGAGTTGTGCGATCCGAGAAAACGGGGGAGAGGGGGATCGACTGCCAGGAGCAAAAGAGAATGTCATCGCCCATGGTAGTTTTTTTTTTTTGGTCTTGAGTCAGGCATTTGGTATTCGGATCTACACGGCTGTAGATCACATCGACTCAGACGAACAGCAAAGGCTCACAGGACGCTGCGGCCAAACAGCTTCAGGTCAACGAGGTGACGGTCAGAGTGCAGGAGTGATGTTCATCATGTAGTCTGTCACCAACATGGGTCAGGATTCAAAATAAAGCCGGTAAGGGAAACAAATACGAGAACACGATAGAAAGGGCTGAGGACACTTAAGTGTTATTTTTTAAAGGGCAAATCTTTGAGGAACACAAGCTTGCATTTTGCAGCTGATTTCAACGTTTGATCAACCGTTTTTGAATATGTGTGATGGAAGAATATCTGAATCCGCATTTTAAGCTTTAAGTGTAAAAGGTATCACCTTTTAAAAAAAAAACAAAAAACTAGATTACAGGGAAATGCTGGTGTTTAGTCACCCTAATCCTGAGCAAACCCAACCACTTGAGTTAAATAAAGAAGTACTTCACTCGGAGTAAACAAAGAGGCACTTTACCTGATCTCTTTCAAAAACCTAAGCTGTGAGCTTTAAAGCTGTAACACTCAATATTTGTTCACGAACAATGGACTAAATGACAGTCAGGTGAAGGGATTCACTAGCGCCGGGTGAAACCTCAGAAGCACAACCCAAGCGCTCTGGTTGACTGTCGGACAGACTTTGTGCGCTCAGCAGACGACTCCCGCCTGAAGCAGAGATTAACTCCTTGCAACTTATGATGGAGATTTAAGAGAGTTGGAGAAACTTTACTTAGACTGATGTCAGAAGCTGTTAAATATAAATATATATATATATATATATATAT
>CAEGAF010050783.1:0-36985 GCA_903067075.1 Micropoecilia bifurca
GGAGGAGCTGGAAGAAGTGGCTGGGGAGAGGGAAGTCTGGGCCTCCCTTCTGAAGCTGCTGCCCCCGCGACCCGACTCCGGATAAGCGGAAGAGAATGGATGGATGGATGGATTATTGTTAACTACATTTTATAAAATTTTCTGTATTTCTAATCAGGATGGGACAGGATTAAAGGATCTTTTCGGTTCCTTCTCCAACAAAGCATGTGATGGTGTGTACATCCCATCTATCCCTTAGTGTGCACCGGTTTCCCTTCGTCCTCTAATCTGTTTAACTCAGATTATCCACAGAGAAATCATTGTCTGAACAAAGCTGTCAAAAGGTCAAAACATTGTAAATAAAGAGCCGACATAAAGCTCTTCGCATCAACTAGATGGGTGGTCGCCTCGCTCACTTCTGCTTAAGTGCGACACCCAATGTGTTCAGCAGCAGAAAACGTTCTTCAAAGTTAAATATCCGAGTAGCGGTTAGAACAAAGCCGGTAGCGACACGCGTCAGTGAAACTGTGCGAGGTCGGGCCCTCAGGCTAGACGCCGCCTGGTTGAGAAGCTTGGGTTTTATTGAGAGCGGAGGTTAAAGCGACGGGGAAGCGGGGCCAGACTTTTGTTGGAGAGGAGGATTTAGTTGTGTTACCGAGGCTGAAGAGGGATCATTTGAGCAAACAGGCTGTGATCAGAGTCCAACTTACAGGAAGTCTCAGGCTGTGAATCTCTGCGTGGTTGTGGATGTGGGTGTGTTCTGGCAATGGCTGTTCTGCTGCGGTCAGTACCAGCCACAGATATGCAACCTCAAGCTTGAAGAGCAGCAAACGTATGAATCCCAGGTGGCTGAATTTCACCATGAAGTCATTTTTTAATCGGTATCAGGATGTTTTCGAACTTGATAGTACGGTAGACTTGGTTCGTTTGGGGACCAAAGTTCCAACATTTCTTACATTTCCTTTCTGGTGCGGTTAATTTGACACACTGCTCTGTGTCAAATTAACCAAAACCTTTAAAAAACCTGTTCCCCCCTTCACCTGAGATGGTGGCGCTGTACCAACAAACACTGAAGGAAACCATATGAAAACCTCTCAATAAGAAATGAGCACAACTTCCTTCTACATGAAATGTAAACAAAAACTGTGAGATTTTAGTTGGTGTAGGATATTTTTTTGGTACACTGAAGCTTTTGGATGTGTAAAAGTTTAAGTGGTATGCAGGATATTTTCGGAAAACACTGCAATTAAATCCCTAGCCTGTGATCCCTGCACATGATTGAACACCATCATCAAGCTCGTCAATCATTCGTCCTTCCAGGTTGGACAGGTGTCGATGGATGACCTAAACACCTTCTCCGAGCGGTGAAAAGAGATAAAAATAGGGATTCCGAAGCGCTGCGGGCAGACAGCTTCAAGGTGTGAGACTGATCGATACCTCAAGGCAGCAACGACGAGCACAGATAACTGAGAAATTAGATTTGACTCGGGATGGCTGAGTAGCTCTCTCGAACAAATGAGGGATTGTGTTATCAGACACAGTGTCTCCTCTTTGGTCCCTACAAAGACGGGTGGGTGTCCAAAAGTGATTAAAATGGCAACAAATAAAACAAAACAAAAACATATATCCATTAGCCACATAGCACTTCTTCTGTTCTGTTTTCAAATTCCATGTCTTAAGCAAATGTGGCACATAAAACAATTATGCTGTCATATTACATCTTCATCCTCATTACGGAGGAAGGAGGAGAGGAAGGGAGGGAGTGCTGGTGTCAAAAAGTGAACCAGAATGAGAGCATGAGAGAAAAACAAAAAAGAGACTAAGGACTTGTCCACATGTAACCGAGTCTTTAGAAAAAAAAACGAATATCTCTGCCACATCGCTATAAAAAAATTATATCTTACACACAGGATCGTTTTCAAAAAAGGTTTCATTCACATGAACGTGCACAAATACATCTCGGAACGTTGCTTTAAACATGTCAAACATATAGGGGGCAGTGTAGCACAAAGCTAAAACGTGTCAGCCAATCAGGTTGTTTCAAAACAACCTTGACTTCCTGTTAGGAATTAAGCATGGTGCCAGGAGATTCCTTAATGTGTACAGATATACAAGTTGAACTAGTTTTAAGTACCATATTATAGGATTGTCTGCAAGTAACGATTATTTTAGTAATCGATTAATCTACTGATTATTCTGATGCATGTAAAAAATGGCACTCGATTACTAAATTAGTTGATGAGTCTTTCAATCATTGATTAATTACAATCAGATTAATCAATTCAGACCTAGCACATTATAATATAGCGTTAATAAAACAAAAGATGCCAATTGTGTCAAAGCAAGCATGTATTTATATATAATAGTAGCAGACTATTATGAGTGGGATCGTATATTTACGATTAACATGTACACTCAAAAAACAAAAATATACAGATTTCTTAAAACTATACTTTGGTCAGAGTTTTTATAAACAACCAGTTGATATTAAACAGCGTTTTTGTGTAGATGAAAGGCCAAAACACAAATATGTTCTGGTTTTCCAGATATCTGGCTGCATGTAAACTAGGCCTAAGCGGTGTAAGCGCATAAAGACCAAGTAGCTTCCTGGCTGCTTTAGCTTTGAGACTGGACATATGGAAGCAGGAGAAACTCAAAATAACACCAAAGAAATCATAGAATCATCACTTATTTAAACCTGAATTCCTCTAAACTTGTTTATTCACTAAAAATGTTGAGAAAATATTTGTTTTCTCAACATCTTTACTGACAGAGAGACACAATCGGAGAGGCTACTGGTGTCACCAGGCTAATCAGACAGGCAGAAGGGTGAATCGGACAGTTGTGGACTTATCTCTTTTCCAAACTGCAACACTAAGCTAAAAGGTCTAAAGGTTGAACAGGTTGGGTTTACGACACTCCCTTTAAGACTGTGCAATCATCCAAGGAGATAAGGCGAATGATCACAATATCTGTTAGCAACTAGACTCAGAGATAAATCGGAGTTCCCTCCCATCAGTGGAGCAAAGTCAAAAGTCTAACGGACCTGTGACACTTTACATCAAAAGTAGCGGTTTTCATAAAGAACTTTTAGCTTATCGTTCAAATAAGAAAATAAAAAAACTATTGCAGTTACATGTCACCAAAAATACACAGGCGCTTTACAGACAATCCAAGCACCCTGGAAAGAAAAATGTGATCTGAAAAAGCAGTAATCATTTGTAGCCAGCCCCTCTGTACTCTGATATCCCTAAATAAAATCCAGTGGAACTGTTTTCAAAAGACATCTCAAAGGTTAAGGACAGTAATACAAGAGAATATTTATTGTGAACAAATGTTGTTTGGACAGGACGACTGAGGAACACAACAGACGGGTCAAGGAGGAAGTTGTGAAGAAGTTTAAAGTAAGATTAGGTCATAAAACAATATCAAAAATTTTGAACATTTCTCAGATGCGTCCAATCCATTATCGTCAAAATGAAAACTGCAAAACATATAAGACTTGGCGTTCTATCCTTTTCCTTCTATTTTATGTTAGTCTTTCACATACTATCCTCATAAAACCCACTTGAAGATGTAATAGACAAACAACCGGGACCCAACATGAAGAAGCAGCATTCAGATTTTATGCTCCTCTAATCTGGAGCAAACTTTCAGAAAACGAATAAACTGTCAAAACAACGAGTTCCTTTAAATCAAGACTAAAAACCCACCTCCTTACATCTGCCTGTGATTCATAATAACTGGAACATTGATCAATATATGTGATGTATCTTTATTTTCTTGATGATACAAAATCTAATTTTTTTATTACTTGTGTCATAATTAGTTACTGTACTACGTTTTTGATGTTTCTGAAACATGGTACGCAAACAAACTTGCCTTGACAAAAACTGGTTGTGTTTTATTACAGTACTACCATTTATATAAGTTTCAAGTTCCAGCTCTAACCTTCTGGAGCAAATACTCTCCTGCTACCAAACCGACAGTAATCCTGCAACACTACTCTCTCAAACGATGCCTGTGCTCCTCATTCATGCCATTCAATCAACAGACTCTGCAGCCTGGATACCAGAAGTGAGTCGCGGCACAGTGCATGCTGAGACGGGAGAAAACAAGGAAAACAGACCCAGGAGGACCCCATGGAGACAAAGTTGATCTGACACGGTCCAAACTGGAACGCCTTTCAAACGTGGCCAACTAAAAGAGGCCTTGGTGTATTCAGCCTCAGAGCTTCTACTAGACATAAAAAGCCTTCCAAAAATCAGACAAACTCTCGCTAACAACGCCAATTTGGCTGCTGGTGAAGAGAAAAATAAAATCTATTTGCATTCGTCCCTTGTTTCTCCGAACACTGAACTTGATGAACTCTACTGTCTCAGTATTTGAAAAGGGGGAATGATTCAATATATATATATATATAATAGAAAATTTGCCAAGAATCTTCAATAATTTCACAGAACTAATCCAGAAGATCTGATCAGCTTAGCAAGATTGGTGGCATCAACTAACTAACTCGCTCACTCTTTGGCTACCTAGCAACAGCCTGTTGAGTAACTTGCGCAGAAGTAGTTTCAGGTTTTGCCACCATGCTTCATAACTGCTTATAAATGAAAAAAAAAACTATGTGGAGTGAAAGGAGAAAATGAATAAAATATGTCAAGAGGAAACTGTGGATAAGACAGGAAAGGTCATGCCACAAGTTCAGCCGTAATTCAGATATTTAAAACAAAAATGAATCCTTAATTACTGATATTAAACGCTAATAATACCGTGATGTTTTTCAGTATTATCATCCAGCCCTGTTTAAAGGTTTCCATTTCACTCCTCTCGCTCCGTCACACGTGTTCGTTCCATTACAAGTGCCGACCTGCTGCTATAGCTGCGCTACACAAATGAACATTCCTGAAATATATTTCTCCCTCACACATCAGAGCAGCTTCTTGAAACATGGCACGTGCTGCTGGCATCTCACAAGTCACATGACTGGAGAAGAGCGGGCAATGATAGACAGGAAGTATACAATTGCTGGAGGCTCAAAGAAAGTATCAGAGAGCGTAAATCTTAAATCCTGAAATATGAGAAGAGAAAGAAGACAGTGGAGAGGCCATAAGTGATTTAAAACAGCTCTCTATATACAATGCTTTCATTTGATTTTATGTTTGTTTAATGGTTTTTAATTGTGCTGATGAAACTGGAATGTCCCACAAGAGCAGAACCCATGGAAACAAAATGGATTATTCAGGTAAATGTTGTTCTTCTAGTCACAGCGGAAAATGTGCCGTCAGTGGGAAAGCTTTCTGCATGGGTGAAACCGACGAGGTGAAGATGCTGCAAGGTAACCAGACGAGCTCAGAAACATTCTCGGGTTAAAGAACAAAAAACAGCAGAGAGAAGCTGGAATTGTAACAAACTTGTTTTTGCAAACTCAATATAGGCCTCTCACAGTAGCATATTTTGTTAGAGTATAAATTACCCCTGGAATCATTGCAATAAAACACTTTGAGACCATTTTCAACTAATAAAGTAATAACAATAATGACATTTTAAGGCAGATAAACCTTCTTAAACATTAAAAAATCTTAATTACTATAAAACATTCAACTATAACTGGAAAAAACTTTAAATATCATAAAGAAGTAAAGAAAGCAACCTGAAACAACAATTAGAAATAATTATGAGGTCGATGTGACCAAAATTACATTTCAAGAAATAATAATTACAAATCAAACCGGAAAACAGATAAAATCTGCCTGTTAGAACTTTTGTGGGGAAAAAAAGAAAAGGTGAGAATGAACTACTTCACACTGTGTGTCAAATGTCTACACCATTTTTCAAAATGCCGGCTTTTCAGCAATATTTAAGTTGTCCAAAGGGAAATGATCATACTCAATTTAATTTAACATGCAATTAATTGATTTACTGCTCATCTTACCACACTTTTAAGATTTTTATTTGCAAATAAAATGAAAATAATTGTGACTACTTCAATAGGAACCCCGATAAACTACGTTTCAAAATGCAGAAAAAGTGTAAATACTTTTACAGTAAAAGACACTAAAAAAAGAGATTAGTAAAATAAGGCTAAATGTATGAAATAAAGGAAGTAAAGCTGCCTCATTTGACCCACTTTCATTCCTCTCCAATGGGACGAATTGGTCTGTGTGACACTAGAAGACAGGCTGTCTAGACACAGCCCGCAGGAGATGACTGAGGCAGTCTATGTGTCTGAAAACAGAGATATTTAATGTGCCGCCTCAGATTCTGAAGCATGACTGAGCAGCTTCTCCTGCCTCCCTCAGAACGGGCCCAGAGTGGAGCCAGATCAGCCGAGGCCTCCCGTCAAGCTTCTAACTCACCTGCCAAGAGCTTTCAGGCTTAATTCAAGATTAACTCCAGGCAAAACAAGGACGCTTAGGCAGAGAAACCAGCGAGAGATCAAACGCCTGTAGAGGTGTAGAGATGCCCAGAGTCACAAGTCTGTTGAAATGAAGTGAAAGGTATGCGAAAACTTGCAACGTTATTGTGCTTTTCTGCATTAAGTGAGAGATTCTGAAGCATTTTGGCTACAAAATGGTTCAATACATGTCTGAGTAAGAACTTCACTTATACAGCAAGGCTGTACTGCAGGTGCATGCATGCAAGGGCCAACTGGCCTCATTATGCCTCAGAACCTTTTAGTGGAAGTAAAGCTGCAAACATTGTGGGACTTTGAAATTTCATGGAAAAGCTCAATGGAATCATGTGGGTTTTTTGTTAAAGTAATTGAATGAAAATGACCGTTAAATATTATTACTAATCAAAATTAGGCATTCCAGTTTTCCCTGGTTTTCTTCATTAACAACTTTAATGGCTTTTACTTAAAATTCATCCAGCAATTTCACTATAGATTAAACGTTTTGCTGCAGCTGTATAGAACCACTTTACAGGAAATATTTGACGAAACATACAAAACAAAAACAAATAGAAATACTCAAAAAAAAACTGACTAGCTGCCTTCTATCGCCACTGGGATGTGAGCATGAATGTTTCGTTAGAGAGGAAGATCGAATCTTGATTAAATACAAGTTTAGAAGAAAACAAGTAGAAAATTGACCATGTCATGTTTTCATCTGTAACAAACTATACGGCAAGTTGGACTGATTTCACAGCAAAGTCTGGGGTCAGCAATCTTTACCATCCAGAGCAAATTCTGCTAGTCCAAAATAATTTTTTTTAAAAATTACAACTTTTTAATTAAAATTTTTTTTTGTGTGTGTGTTTATTTGTAATCAGAGATTTCACTCTGATTATAAGCCTGGTGGGCAACCAGGCTTTATTTGTGCCCCCACCAGGCTTAGCATTGCTTATTTATTTAAGTTTTTTTATGTTTTAATTTTTTAAGACTTTAAAGTTGATGTTCAGATATTAATCTTCCAATCTTTCAATAACACATAATTATCAAGTGACATTTTCAAATTTCCTGTCAACTTTAAACATTTTTTAATTCAAAAACAAGCTGCTGGATGAATGACTGCCCTAGCACCCAACCAACAGGCTTAGCAGGTTTTCTGGGGGAAACCTTGTGTAATATTGTATTAAAAATATTTAAGTTGTTAAATGTAAAGAAAAAATCTGAAAAATGTGCCAATTTCCTTATCAGATTTATGTATTCTATTGATTATTTTTGAAGTTTAAGCAGAAATTACCTAGAAACACACCCAAAAAGAAACACTGCCAAAAAAAGTCACTTTAATTTGCTTTATATTTAAAACCATATCTTAATAGTTTGATATTATTCTATCCAAAGTTATAGTAGAGGCCACGTTATTTAAAAGCTACATGCAGCTCTGAAGCTGCAGGATGAAGCTTTAAAGCTGTCAAAGACCAGACAGAGAAATGTCACTCCACGCCTATGTGCACTAATGGACAGAAAGATTATTTGATTCTCCATATTCTTATCTAAGCTTCTCTGGGAATGCTTTATGCCGAGTCAATCTGCACACATCGGCGTGACAAACAGACGCCCTGAATTATCTGTGCTGAATTTATTTAATCTCAAACTGCAGCAGCGACAGCTCTGAATCTTGCATCTTTTTTCATCAAAAGCTTCAAATACCAGCTCTAAAAAAGCTGCATCTTTACAGAAAGGGAAAAGTTATTTTTACATTTGGTCCGAGTTAAAGCAAACATGCCCGCCATTTCCATCCTCCATCTTTTAACAAAACGCCAGGCTGTCCATCGAAGAGCATCACCAGACGCCAACAAGGCAAAAACTTTCTTTGGTTGGCCATCATTTCACACGGTTCCTGAAAGCATGCTCAGACAGGGACGCAAAGCGCTACATTCCACACCGAAGCACGACCGCCGGATTTGATTATGTGGCCGACTCCGCCCTGCCTTCACCTTCAGCAGCTCCTCTCAAAGGCCCGGCCGATCTCCTCAACATGAGCCCTGACCTGCAGGTAAGTACTTGAAACTCAACAACAAACATTGTGATTATTTTTAGATTAAAAGCTGCAGACAAAGCGCTTAAGATGTCATTAGAAATCTGACGGATTTCTAAATATACGAAAGTCTTCGAATTTGTGCAGGACAAAATCATCTATAACCCCCCCTTGTGTTTTTTTTTGTTTTGTTTTAAATGACATTAGAAAACATGAATTTGTAAGTATTTTATTGGAAATTTAAGTGATAGACCGAAAACAAAGTGGGCGTTTATCGTATCGTTTATCAAGAAAAATTCATCAATACATTTCAGTTATTGATGTTTGTGCTAAAAAACCAGAACATGATCAGTAATGTTATTTTCTACACATTTTGTTCCACGAGAACATCGTTAAATATCAGTAAGTTCCAAAAATATCAGTAAGTGTGTGCAGTTTATTGATATAAATCACACATTTTTTAAATACGTAGCGTCCTGAAGAAGCCTATTTCTGGTGTTTTTCAAGAATATTTGTGTTGGTGGCCCTACGAATGCTGTGCCATGCAGTCAGCATCCTGCAAAAATATGCACTATGCAAAAAAATATGTAAATAAGTTTTTTTTTATCTTTATTGCCATCACAATAACGCTGCAAAATATTGTGATAAAATCTTCCCAAATGGTGAAACTTTTTGAACATCTGCATGGTAGAAGATAAAGCTTGCATTCACGTTCACATCCTCGTAAGTGTGTTTGCATTACAGCTTCACAATGTGCTGGGTGAGCGGAAAAACGAGAGAACCATGTGGGCTATGTGGGAAGCGATGGTTTAAAAGGCCTGAGAAAGACTTTAGAGGGGATCTAATATGGCAGGAGAATCAATATTCATTTCCACAGTCAGGCTTCTTTCTCCACTCTGGAGAGGATTTCGCAAGCGTTAATGAGAAGCCGAGTCTCCGCCGCCTTGGCTCCCGTCCTGTCCATTCTTGCACCGAAGCCCATGGTGACCACACATCGCCCTCCAAAAAAAAAAAAAAAAAAAACCCGCCCGACCGCTCTCTATTCTCACTGACAACAAAACAATGCTGCCGCCACGACTCTCCGATCCGCTTTTCTCGAGAGTCCTGTTTGTACAAAAAACAGACGACGGTGGCGCTCGGGGCCGTGTTTCTGACGCTCCCTTCGTCGTTTCATCTGCTTTATTGCTCAGAGGGAACGTTGAAGTGAGGAGGTTCGCTTCCCGAGGTGAAGGCAGTAAAAGCCGGAGGGAGGAAGTTGGTGACAATTTGCTTGGTGATGCATCGGGTACATACGTTACCCGGCGAACAGCATGCCGGGTTTGGCACAACTGCAAGGAAAAGCTTACAAAGCAGGGTTAGCACAGAACTGGCTCAGTCCCACTCTTTGAACAGACACGCTATAAAGAAAAAGTACTGAAAGTAAAACAATTCTATATTGTGATTTTGTTGGTTTTTTTCCTAAAATGTTATAAAGGAGTAAAATACAGAACTCTTACAAACGGGAAGAACAAAGTACAGTAGAGCTTACATTTTTTGACCTTGTTTAGGCTGACACAGGCTGTCACAGTTAACTATTGACAGGATGCGGCCATGTGACTGGAGTATGAATGGAGGGAGGACGACTGTTGCACAATTCACACTCACTCTCAGCTGCTGTGGGTAAGGGTGTGTGTTTATAGTCAGGGTAAGAGGAAACGTCCGCCGTGATAAAAACACATTATAGAAACATTTTGATTTTTTTTTTATCCAAGTACAAAAATAAAATGAAATGACTATCAACATTTCAGCTTCCTATTTATGTTTAATTTTGATTAAATGCTGTAGCTGCTTTAATTTGAAACCTATTTAAATACAATGGCTTAACCAAAAAATGATAAGGGATGAAAACTCACCAAATTTTGGTTATACTCTGTGCACAGTATTACTCTCTCCCCACTTCCGTTCTTCAATAAGTCGCACTGAGAGTTCAGAAAGCTGACTTTGCTGGGTTTCTCTGACATTTTCTTTAAAATCCAAGAACAGCATGATGGGAAATTTGAGCAGCTTCAAAACTGTGAAGGTGTTTAGATATTTACTGAAAACTGTGAAAATCGAGGCCACAGAAACTGGTGGATCTACATTTCCAATTTCCAACATATCTGATTCTATTTTGGAGAAAAGGGAGAGATGTAAATTAGTCATACACAATTCCACACCTTTATGTCGCAACGTAGTATCACAAGAGTCTGCCCCAAAGGAGCAGCAAGGCTTGTAACTTTGTTACAAACAGGCTACCAAACAGTTGCTATGTGTCCATCTAGTTGTCATGCAAATTTTGACAGAGCTTTTTAAAACATCGCCAAAACAAAATAAAAAAAAATAAGAAGAGAAAATGCCAATTAGGCGTACAACGTAACTAGTTTAAGTTTAAGTAAAAGTGACAGCCAGTCAGCTGTCACTTTTCCCATGCTCCCACAAAACACCAGCTTAATGGCTTGGTTTAATATCTGGTCCACTAATTGCGTTACATAAAGTCACCACGACTTCTTCAGAAAACAATCTGGCTGGCTAAGTGTTTGAGAAGCATTTGTGGTTCTGCTGTGTTTTCACTCCAGGTTACTAAACCACACAGAGCTCATACTGATTGTATATGCAGCTAGGCGAAGCTATGGTCTTCAAATCCAACTGTGATCAGGGTTTCCCCTGTTGTATTATAAGCCTGGCAGGCCACCAGGCTTTACTTGTGCCCCCACCAGGCTAAACAATGTTTATATTTTTTAGGTTTTTAATGATTGCCTTTTCTTTTAAAGACTTTGTAGTCGATGTTTAAGTATTAATCTTCCAGTCTTCCAATAACACATGATTGGATACCAAATCCAATCCATGGATACCAAATCCAATCCAATCCATTTGGTACCATACCATGATACCAAATGATATATCCAAAATTCCTGTCAACTTTAAACATTTTTTAACTCAAATACAAAGCGAAACACTGGATGACTGCCCTAGCACCCTGAGCACCAGGCTTAGCAAGTTTTCTGGGAGAAAACCCTGGCGATAACAGCATTCCTTCCGATAGGGTATAAAGGATAGGGTATAAAGGTAAGCATTTAAAAGCCCTTGAATCAATGAGGCGACACGGGCAAGGCCGAAATATTCACAGAAAAGATAAGCAAGGTGCCGAGCCTTCAGGCTTAAAGGGGCAGGGCGGCAGAAACCTGTCTTGAAAGAGTCCTCTGTCCTCCAGCTGACACTCCGACAGAGTGATCCAACCTGATTTTATTAAGCGGAACCTGAATACCGACTACAAATATCTTTTTTCAAGTTTATGATACCAAGAATTCAACTGTGATCTTTATACAAATTAGTTCAGTCAGAAACTAAACTAATTTGGCCTTATAGTTTACCAATAAAAAGACATCTGGGCATGGATTAAATATTAGCCATTACAATTATTTTAGTCCGGCCTATTAGTTAGTACAAGTGTGTGTCGTTAGAACATCTTTTTTGGCAACAAATCCAACCTGAAAATGTTTGTTAGAACTGAACAGAATATGTTAATTCAGTCAGAGAACATTAAGCCTGATTAAAAATAAGAAGCTCATTTGAAGCTCATTATATGGATATGTATTATGAATACATATTCATCAATATGTATTATGAATACATACATACCCATATAATAAAAGTTCAGAACTGTAATAACTTCAATTCTAGCCCAGCAATAGTTTCATAGAGTTGTTGCTAGTGATTTCAGCAGTAAATGGTTTACATAACACCTTAGAAAGGATATTAAAAGTATACAATACTATTTCAGTGATGTCTCTGCTTTAACCTGTGTTTTGTTTTCCTGTCTTTCTAAAATGAGACAACTTCATGAAAGAAACAGCAATGGTTCTTGCAAGTCATGATTCTCCTACAAAGGCCTCAGTCGTGATAAATTGGATCAACTTCAGACATAAAACATGCTGGCATGTGCTAATGGCAACGTCTGTGAAACTGTATCCTTGAAATTTATTTGGTATTGATCCATCTGAGCTTGTCGTTCTTAAATGTACATTTAGGGAGATGATTCTGGATTGAGAAATGTTAAATAAACGCCAATATGCCGTTCTTTATGAATGATTGACTCTTGATTGTGCACATATGATTAATAAAACAGAAGTTGCCAAATAGTGCCTGTTGTGTCTAAAGTTTGACATTATTTGACAAACTCAATCTATTTGAGTGATTGAATTGATCAATTTGAGTAAAATGTAGGAACTTAGGTGTGGCTAACTCTGATTTCTAGGAAGACGCTGAGATTATATATTAAAGACGGGATGGGCAGTTGTCAGTGATGTGAAAAGGGAAGGATTTTGCTCCTTCCGTGTGGAAATGTGCGACATACACCATCATCACTATGTAGATAGAACTCTAACAGGACAGGAAATATCTCCGTCTCCCATGATTTAACTGTTAATATGTTAAATGGCTCATGTAATTATAAACTAACGGCTTTATTTATTTTTCATTAATTTGTTAAACTTAGCAGGGCACGCCTAATACTTCCAAACAAACCTACAGCGTCTGCTTCACCGTGTTTCAACACCTGGGTAACGACTTTGTAACACAGGGGCTAAAGGTCTGTAGCTTCAACAGTAAAGCTAATGTTAGCTAGCCGTTAACGTTAGTTAGCAGGAATGTTGTTGCTCTGACAACACTCAATTTTTCTTTCTTTCATTTTTTTTTCTCTCTTCTTCTTAACAACATTCCTCTAAACGACACCGCTTACCTCAATTTTGTCGACATTCCTGGCACAGCCGACAACCCGCATGCCCTGCTGAACCAGAGCCCGGGTTACAGCCGCTCCAATCCCCACCGAGGCTCCGGTCACCAGGGCCACTCTGCCTTTCCACCGCTCCATCTCCACCAGCGTCTTCACCGGGGCCGTTTCTGACGCGAACCTACGGCTCCCCGCGCTGCGCTTCTCTGCCAAAGCCCTAAACCAGGCTTGCCGCGGTTGAGGATGTCGCGGGGGTTATAGTACGGTATTCGAAATATGGGATGCACCCGTTCCAGAGTCCCGTATCAGTCTGCGCAGCATCCAGGACGACGGCGGCAATAAGAGGTCGTAAAGATCGATCCATGCGCCTGTCGGACTGAAATACGAAGAGTCCGGCTTCGTTGAAATGTTTGACTCACTTCACCTCCCACTTTCATTTCGAGCCACCGCACTGGGCTGGGAAGTGTTGACAGTAGCTTATTAGCACCACCTAGTGGAGAGGATGGAATAGTAGAAATACCACTGGGGGCAAGGTGAGCTTTCTGAGATGCCCCCACTTTATAAGTCTTTAAGACAGGAAGCTAAATGTTGCTGTAGCTCATCAGTTGGAGTTTATACAGTAAATGAGTCTGCAGAGAAATTTTGAGCCATTTCTTTAAACCAACTGGTACAATTTTGGACACAGCTGTACTTGGAAAATAGAAAATCATGTTTTTGGCTACAAAAATTGGTTTGAAAAACTGCATATAAGTGTCGTATATTGTGAAGAAAAAATTATATTTAGAGAAGGAAAAAATACCTTATAATCCATATTACTCTTTATTTAGTAATTTCTTTATTACCATTGCGTTCTTAACACACCCCAAATTTATTATAAATGGATGTTTATTCTCTGTAAAATTTTTATATTTATACTTTTGTACACATTTCAAGGTGCAACCTGTAAGCACTACAGGAGAGAGAGAAGAAAATGGAAACAAAAATAAAAATAAGACGACTAAAATTCCTCCCTAATATCACAGGACTCTTTATAACTCTTTAAGACTTATAAAGTGGGTTGCCCCAAGCTTGTATGGGGTCCTAAGCAGAATTTCATTTGGGGCAGATTTATTTAGCTGAGCTTAAAAGCAATCTGATAATTAGTTCTTATCTGTTAAAATGTGATCTGTGAACAAACTGAGTTCAAATACAAAAAGATTAAAGTCATAGCATCAGATTATAACTCTGTGAACACAACAATCAAATAAAAAAAGATTACTATTTGCATTCTTACAGCACACTTGCCAATTCCTTGGGCACAATTGGGTCATTCATCTTTCACATCATGGCTTAGAATACCTTTTTCAAAAATAATCCTGTTAGTTAAAGTCAATGCAACAATATTTAATTAACATAAAACTTTCTGATTGCAAGTTTCTCCCACCCAGAATCCTAACATTTCTACTAAAATGAAATGTAACATGAGAAAAATGCTTGGTCTGATTAAATCCGGTGCACAGCGAGGAAAACGCCGGGTTCTAACATCGGTACAAACTGTCCAAGAACGTGAGCCACTGTTCACATTCCTGCAAAGTCAGCTTTATTTCTTTAACCGAAAATTAAAACATTCAGAGACATGAAAGTAGAACAGGCTGACAAATTAACCATATGCTTTATTAGCTATTAATCTAACACGGGCCTCTGATTCACACTCGATTCAGAAATGTATTACAGCCAAAGAACATTTCATGCTTTATAAACCCAATACACACTTTCTGGAGTTTACTCACAGTGAGTTGGTGCAGAGATTCATGAACTGGTTTACTACCAGGTTGTTCCCAGTAGACATGAAGCTCTCCAACAGAGGGACGTTTTGGCACTGATTGTTAGAATCGTATTACATTTTTTCTGTCATTTTAATCTAAAACTGGATTTATGTCAGATCACTATTTCTGTTTATCCTTCTCTGTATGCATTTATAAAGTGGAGATCCACAATGCTGCCAGTATGTTTTTAACTGTAATCCGTGCAGCTGTTTTGACATAATTAGTGAAAGGCTAAAATGTATGAAAAAAGCCCTGAAGTGGATTCATGTGAACGTAGATTTGTTCGGAGCATTCTGTGAGGCACAAGTTGCAACCTTCTGTCCTCAAGATTTGGTGTTAAGTCAATGCATCCTTGTCTGAACACACTTAAAGGGGCAGTATTATGTAAAATCCACATTTTGAGATTTATATAATCAAAAACATATTGCTTTGATTCTTCCACATGTTTGAGAAATGCTTCAATCTCCCATGGAAACCATTCAACTGTGCAAAACGCCTGGTTGGACCTAGCTCCGCCTTCAAGGCACAGCTCCTCCCTCATTCAGTTCCTTCAGACTAGCAGCAGCAATTAGCAAACACCTGGTGGACTTGCACATCTACTGAGCTCATTATATGAGCTACTTTTCTGTCTAAAAAGCTGTTAAAAGGTTAATAGGGGAGTGATGTCATGATGACTTCCTGAGTTTCAGAAAAAGCTGGAGTTTTTACAGAGGACCCATTTGAAGAAGTTAATAAAAAAAAGAAGTTACATTTCTTTCAAGTCACATTAGATACGTATATACAGCTTTTTTATAACAACTTAAGGTAACAGTTGCTTGATTGTGCCATAAAATGGCACAGTGTGCCTGGAAAATATACAATACCTCCCCTTTAAAGACAAATTATTGAATTGCTTTTCCTGAATGAAATCAAGTTCTACACAGTTCTGCTAATGACCAAAGTATTTCATTCAGGTTTGTTGAAGCAGACTCGCACCTGAAGGTTGGAAGACACTGGCCTTCAAGTACTGGAGCTTCAGATTCCTGCTATCTGGGACATCCCAACTAAGCCACTGTATAAAATTTGAAGTCTGATCAATAAAATAACATAGGGACTTTGACTTTTCTGTCCTTGAAATGAACTGTACCAAAAGCAGTAAACTGTATCCTGAAGACAGGATACAGTTAAAACAAGTTTCAGAAATCTAACACCTTGGATTAGACCAATAAGAAACTAGTCAGCTGATGTGAAACCTGTTGTTTTAGGTTTTGTCTGAGGCAACACCTAGAAATGCAGAATAACTGGCATGCAACCCAATCGTCCCGGGGTGGAACACCTGCTTACAGGCACCAGAAAATGGTCAACTCCACATGACAGATTTGAAGCAGCCCTCAAACATCATTTGTTTACCAAAGCTTTTACAGGAAAGTTACATGTTTTCCCCAAGTATTTTGTGTTTCAGTTCATTTTAAAAATACTTTATTGATCCCAAAGGGAAGCTAAATGTTGCTGTAGCTCATCAGTCAAGGTTTTTCAGAGTTGTAGATGCTGATGGTTGTCTTTCCAGATGGAGTTTATACAGTAAATGGGTCTGCAGAGAAATTTGGAGCAATTTCTTTAAACCAACTGGTACAATTTTGGATACAGCTGTACTTGGAAAATAGAAAACATGTTTTTGGCTACAAAAATTGGTTTGCAAAACTGCATATAAATTCTGTATATTGAAGAAACATGTATATTTAGAGAAGGGAATAAAAAACACATTTATAATCAATATTAATAAATACTCTTTATTTAGTAAATTTTTCTTAACATTGCGCTCTTAACACACCCCAAATTTATTACAAATGGATGTTTATTCTCTGTAAAATTTTTATATTTATACTTCTATACACATTTTATGGTGCAAACCGTAAGCACTACACTGAAGTGTCACCATAGAGAAGAGAGAGAGAAGAAAATGGAAACAAAAATAAAAATAAGACGACTAAAATTCCTCCTTAATATCACAGCTTGCAAAACTTGATTTCATATTCCACTGTGCTCTAACCCCAAAACCCTACACAAGACCAACAATAAATAGCTAGGCTTGGTCAAAGAGAACAACTAACATGTATGAATGTGGCAAATAGAGATGAACAACTGCGTCAGTGTACAAGTGCAAAAGAATCAAGAGACGTCAGGGAGAGAAAAAAAAACAAAATTAATAAATCACGTTGATTTTAAAGAAATGACCCAACAAGACACCGAAGGATACACCTGAAATGTATCTTTTTATAACAACCTTGCAGCAGTGGTCATGAGTGCTTTTAAATTTTCCACGGGACGATGACGTTTACTTGACGCTGGTCGTGGCGAACCACTTTCCACAGACTCGCTTGCTCCGCTCGGTGGCATGGCAGTAGTTGGTGAATTTCTCCTTGAGGAGCTGTCGGTACTGGTGGCGGTTGCTGTAGAAGGACTGGTTCTGTTCTAGAAATGCCTGGATTTCGTCCTGCGTCAGACCGCTCTCTTCATCGGACGTTACCTCGGAATCGTCCTGATCGAGGAAAAGGAAAAAAGATGGTCACGTATGATCCAAATCTTATGGAGTGTTAGAACCACGCCAAGTACATAAAGTCCTTCATCCTTATAATATGACTTTATTCTTGTAATTTTAGTTTTTATTTATATGACCTTAATAATCCTGTTGTTCTCCCAACATTAAATATAAAGTTAATTACTACTTTTATACTGATGGCGATCAGAACAGGGCAAAAATAATAATCTTACCAGGAGTTCTACCAAGCTTAAATTTGCCTTTGTAGGCCTCATGTGAAGGCTGAGGTTGCTTTGATGGACTGCCCATGGCGACCGTAGTGCAATGCTAGCGAGCTTATCGCCACATAAGGAGGAAAAAATGTCTTTGGTTCGACAAGTGCTTGCTGCCGTCAGATTGTGGCCTGTGTTGTTCCCGTCCGACGTACAACATTCAGTTTTTGGCTCCTGAGGGAACATTAGAGTTTCTACCTTAAAACGTGGCTGAATACGCCACATTCAACAAACTGGCATGTCCTCAGTTTGCTGCCTCACCTGATCGTTACAGCTCTTGCCCTTTTTCTTCTTCTTTTTACTCTTGCACTGACTGTTTTCCTCAGAGTGCGGCCAGCAGTCCACACAGCTGTCTGTCCCGTCCTCCTCTTTGTCTTCGTCACAGTGGTGGACGTTTGGGTAATCCCCTTCAGAGGGTAAGTAAGAGCAGACTGAGATCAGAGGGACAACATTTCACACACAGGGTAAAATATCTGTGATGAACGTCTGTGTGTGTTTAACCTGGACCTGCTTCATGGTTGCACATTCCCTCAGAGCAGGCGACGTCAGAACCTTCTCGCGATCCCATCTCGCTGCCCTCCATACTTGATGAATAGCCGCAGTCGCTGCCATTACTGTTGTGGGACAAATCTGAGGACAACGTTGTGTCCCGACTTGTTATTTCTCTTTAAATTCACACTCAGCAGGACTTAGACGTGTATATATATATGTTGTGTAAATGGTTATACCTCGCTTGGTGTTATCTGAGCAGTTACAGGAAGCGTTTCTGCTAGTGGTCACTGTCTCTTCACACCCAGCCTCTTCCTCTTCCTCATCGTGGCTACCACAGGCCTTACAGCTGCCCTCAACTGAATCTAAGGAACCCTGTGACACCAAAACAAACACATTGAAATGCTGAACTGTCGGTTTATATTAAAGCCCACTAGCGCTGTGTGAACTCAGAATTTTCACCTCATCCAGGATTTTCTCCTTGTTCTCCGCCTCCGGCTCAGACAAATCAAAACCACACTTGTTTTTGCGTCGGTTTTTCCGTTTCTGTCTCTTCTTCTCCAGTTTCAGTTCTTTGGCTCTCTCCTCCTCCGACAGTTCATCTACAAACTGCTCGAGCCGACTGATGCCCTGCATCTTCTCCACTGCCATCTGGAGGTCAGGAAAACACTCAGTTAAACGCCGAGCGGCAAAACTGTGCGGCGTCCTCAAAGCGAACGTGGAATACCTCAAAGCTTTTCCGTAGTGCGTCAATACCCAGATGGAACAATATCTGCCACGTCTGTTCCTCAGCTCGGAGTTTCTGCCAGATCCTGTGCAGCCGCTCGTAGAGATGAATGCCCAGACAGGTCAGAACTTCCTCTTGTGCAATATCAATCGTTTTCGCATGTCTCTCTCTGCGCCTTGAGGGGTGGGGGGGGAAAACAATATATATTAGCTCATTTCCTGAAAATCCTGACAGGATTAAAGTATAAGACACCTGTTATTTACTCCTAATTAGGGGTGTAAACAAATAATCCATCAATTTCCAATTAATGCTGTATCAGACTAAAATTAGTTCCAATTGATTAACCAATACTGTCCACTTAGATCTTCTTTTAGTGTAGTAGTTTGGCTGCCAGCCAGCAGAGGGCGACCCTGTTCATCCTTAAGTGGAGCCAGTTGATACAGAATCAACATCTCTCTGCTCATAGAAAATTAAATGTTTCACACATTTTATTCTTTTCATTTTTTATTTTTCTATCTAGCAAACTAAGAGCTCCCTGTTTTGTTATATTTTGTATGTTTAAGGTTGATAATGTGCGAGAACCACAATTTTCAGTTTTTTCAGCCAGTATTTAATGCAGCTGGCACAAAATAATGGTAAAATTGTAAATTTTTTAAAAATGTTTTTAATTCAGATTATGAGAAATGTCATCTATTTTAGGGAAAGGGCCTCTTCATACAAGAGAAACTCAAGTTTTTACAAAAAATGGCCACCCATCAATCATTTGTTGAACAATAAGATAATTCAACTCTAGATTGACTCATAAATCGATAATTTGCATCCAGAATCGTAATGCCTTCGCCAAACGATAAACTCGAAAATTAATCCAACTTACTCGTAACCTCCTGAAAACTCAGGCTCTGCCCTGCCGAGTAAATGAGCGATGAAGTCCGTTTCGCAGCATACGTGGATGTGCCGCTCATGGGGGCAACAACAGAGACCCTCGTACAGAGCGGCGCAGTATCCCTTCTCCTCGCTGGAGTCCACCTCTCCAACCAGGATGTTGTATGCTCTGATCACTTTATTCTTACAGTCTGTGCAAAACCTGTTGGAAGTTCAAAGCCAGTCGGTTTCTCTTCGATCACAAAACCTCCGTTTTAGCGCAGGTGAGTAAGTATTTGTTGAGTAAATGGTCTGGTTACGACGGAGTACCTGTGTTTCCGCAAGTACGTCTCCAGCGTCTCAAGCAGACAGGCACTGTCGATGAGGACCACCTCGTCCCTGCATTCTTGAGACATCAGCTCCCACACGTCCATCCAACTTCCCCTGGAGCGTTTATAGCAGTGTTATAACATGTAATGCGCAGCTCTGACAGCTACAAAGTAAAGTACACCCTGAGTATCCAAACCACATATCTTAGCTGTTTTCCACTGAGTTAACTATTCAAAATAATAAGAAAAACTACATTTTTGTAAATTGCTAGACATATTTACCGCATTCTTCATAAAAACAAGTGAGTAAAACTTGTAAAACCAAAAATGTGACAATAAAAATGTTACTTACCCCAGGGGTTTAGGTTTGTGAGTGTCTAAGGAGTGCAACTGGCAGCGCTTATTCTTTTTACTTTTTGGAATGGCGTCAATCATGTCATTTAACTTTGACCTGCAAAAGAAAAAATAAAATAAAATACAACTGTTATTGTAATAATTGAACTTTTTCCACATTCTTTCAAACCATTTACGAATTGAAACAAGTTGGTACATACTTGTGAACCTGAAGTGAAAGGAAACATGGTTCTCTTTATTTAAATATGTGGTAAGCATTTGTATTCAGTACTTCCCTAGAATCACCTCATGTTGCAATGATAAATGCATCTCTGTTGGGATGCGTTTCTACCAGCTTTCCGACATCTTGTAGTCTTACACTTTCCTTGAAAACTAGCTCAATGCATTCACCAATCAAAGCTCAATGAAACAGTGGCAATCCACCGTCTCAAGGAAACTCCATGGTCAAGTCGAAGAAAGTTAATTGGTTTGATGAGACCAAGATGGAGCTTTTTGGCCATCACGACAGACGCCATGTTTGGGATGTACAAAACTCTGTACATCACAACAAAAACACCATCCCCACTGAGAAACATGTTTAGCATCCAACTCAAGTTACACAGACACTGTTTAAAGACAACAAGGTTCTGGAGTGGCCTAGTCAAAGCCCAGACCTCTGTCTGATAGAGAATTTGTGGTAGGACCTGAAAAGAACTGTTCACAGCTGGTTCACATGTAACCTGACAAACTTAGAACAGTTTTGCAATGAAGAATGGAAAACCGCAGCAACCAGATGTGAAGCCTGATTAATTAATCCAAATTAAGTTAGCAGCTCTATTGGGCCCCCAAGGTTTTAGCGGCCCCATAAAATGCTAATATTTTAACATAGACAACAGATATATAAATGTAACAGTTGTTTATTGAGAACATCAATGCTGCTAAATTTGACATAATGGTTTCAGGATATATAAATTAAAAGTATTTAAATTATTTAACATTTAGAGATAAGATTTTAAGGAGCTGGCAAGTTTACTTTGTAAAAGTTCAAAGAACAATATTCATAGTCAGATTGGTTTGTTACCATAGTTACAATCTGATGTTGAGTTTAATCTTTGAGTTTTATCAATCAATCAAATTTTATTTGTATAGCACATTTCAGCAGCAAGGCATTTCAAAGTGCTTTACATAATTAAAATAAAAATAAAAACAGAATAAGCAGTGAGAGAGAGAGATTTTAAAAAAGATTAAAAGAGCTCCGTTTGTTCAAATACAAATTAGTAAACTGCAGTTATAATTTATTGTTTTTTAGGTTTGCCAGTTAAACTACTCCCCCTGTCCTAGATTTCACTAAATCTAACACAGACGCTGTTAGAGGTGCTTATGTTTTTAGCAACAAAAGGGGCCCCTAAGTCATATTCTGCTCCAGGCCTCATACAGCCGGCCCTGCATGATGAGGCAATCTGCTGCACAGCACAGAGATGCGCAACAAATCGGAGATTTCATTCAATGGTGCTAATGTGGCTTTAGTATCTCTTTCATTTCGTGTCTGTTGAGTTTTTAACAAGGGGACTATTTTGGTTGGTCGAGTTTCTGGACGAGTTTTTCAGATGTCCGGTGGCCGCGCGCATTAACTCTGTCTGACTAAGTGGGCAAAACATTTGATACGGTTTGGTGCTTAGTGTAACCGGAAGAATAATACTAGTAATAATAATAAAATCAGCGTGATGTGTGACTGCGAGGAGAGCGGGAAAGATCCTCACCGGGTTAAACCTGCACCATGAGTGATTAGCCCTGGGTCGTTAACCACTAACCCACCGGCTAACCGTGAACACAGACCTAAACTTTACAGTGAAGACGGGGCCAAACGCTGGGCAGCGTGATGAGATGTAAATGCTGCATAATGTTTTGTTCACAAATATACATCATTCTCTCCTCTCCTCAAAACACCTCTGAAAACGACTACAAGTTATCTCTGCGGTTCACATAGAGCTGCGCAACCAGAGCTAACGCGGTGGGTATAAACTCTTACCTTAATCAATAATTCCTCATAACTAATCATAATTCCTCACAGGGGGTTGATGTAAATATCCATAGCATCTACTTAGAGCCTGTGTCCAATTTGAGTGAAAAGGAGGAGCAGGATCTGCGCTGAGGTTAATTTTTGACATCCAGCTGCTGCAGCGCGTGGCAACGTGCAGAGGCCAGCGGTGTGATTGGTCGGCTTTAAATGCATAAACCATAAATACATTTTCTAGGAATAAATCTGCTCTGATAGTGAAATGCTCGGAGCAACAGAAACACTTGCAATCCGGATTTTTTTTTTAAAAAAGCCGATTTTTTTTTCTTCTTTTCTTTTTTAAAAAGAAAGACTTAGCCTGGCGGTGGCGCTAGTAAAGCATGGTGGGCCTTCAGGCCTATAATACACTGGGGGAAACTGTGTAACCACAGCAAAAGGCAATTCTATAGATCTTAAAAAACAAAAAACAAACACTTAAACAAGGCCCTGTAATATCAGTCCTATGCTTTTTAAGTCTAAATATACATATTTTCTAACAGCTATTAACAAAATAATCAATGCCATCACAATAAAACTAATGGAGACAAACTAGAAAGGGGAGAACAGTGAACATTATGTTTTCTGCTGTACTACTATCAATAAGAATAAGAGAAAACGTTTTTCCTCTCACCCGTGGATGTAGAACAGCGTATAAAGCTTCTTCATGTCTGCCAAACAAGCCTTGGTGACAGTGAGCATGCCCTTGGGTTTCACTGTGAGGGGCTCCAGCGCCGGGTTCCCCGTCTCCACTGAGTGAGAAAAGAGGCGCTCCACGCTTCGTCTGCAGCCCACGCACGGCACCAGCTGGGACAGCGTGCTGTACACCTCTCTGGACGACACCATAAAGGCGATATTCAGGTCCTGCTGCTTCAACTTGGAATAATACTACGGAAAAAAATAACATGATATCGTCATCTATTTGTCCTCCACACTAAATTCTAGGGATGCACAGATTCATTTATCCTCACTTCTGATGCTGATACTGATATATCAGGTCTATTGTCGGCTGATTCGATACAAAAACCCGTCACTGAATTAACTTATAATGTTTCTGTTTTCTTTTTTAAACAAAGACATAAATGTACTGAATTGCAAATTGATAATTGTATGCAAGTGTTGTATGCAGCCTTACATGCAACAATAGTTTCACAAGCTTGGTCAAACATGGAAAAAAACAACACAACTTTAATTTGTTTAGTCAGTGCAATTAGCAGGATAAATGCCGATGAACAATAAATAATAAAGAAACTGAAACTGACAAAAATAAAAGGTTGACTACCTTGATCAAACATGTAAAAGGAAACTGAAACAAACATTCTGTCAAGTGGCTCAGATGGAGCAATTATAAATTATAATGTAAAGTAAGTAATAAAACATGACATCACTCAAAGCACAGAATTAGACTTAATAGATCTGCCCATTGTCACCAATACCCGATCTAGAATTTTTAATAATCATTACAGATACAGATATTAGCATCGGTTGAGTGCATCTTTACTAAATACTCACAAATAACATCCTTTTTTTTGTGTGTGCATGTCTGCCAGATTAGAAGAAATTCTGTGACGCAGTGTGCGAAATTACCTCAGAAAATTGCTTCCAATGAGCAAGGGTTACGTCGGTGCCTTCAGCCTCCATGAAACTGTCAGGAAACTCCATCACCATCTGACAACCATTAAAACACAACAGGTAATAATGATGCATCTAAAACTCCACAGTCACGTTTCATCCATGCTGACAGAGGCACAAGCAATTAGTTTGGTATTCAGATCAGCAGTTTAGTTTCAGATTGTTTGCACTCAGGGTGGCTGTGTCTTTGCGAAAAACACAATCCGATCTTGGCTTTCCGACGTCAACATCCTGTCAAGCACTGCCTGAACATGCCTCGACGAGATGTGAAAATGGAAAAAAGAAACCACAAAACTGAAACCCTACCCATTTGTTTCAGAAAGTCAGGAAAAATAATCGGAGTTGTGTTGGGCAAAAAAACCCACAATGCTGATTCTGCTCCATTTATGCTTGTACTTTACAGGGCGACTCATAAGGGTCTATCTTCCTAATTGCTATTTGATGTGAGCTCTGTGAGTATGAGGACTTACCGTGAGTGTGTCATCAATATACAGGGGAATCTGTCTCGCCAAAAATGGGTAATCCTCCCCGCCTTCCCTGCAAACTGCTACCAGACGTGCCATGTCTTCTATGTGCTGTAGATCAACTCACCTGCAGGTCAAAGACACAGGCACAAAAGACACACTGATGTGCAGGGAATGACTACGTCAAACCCTGAGCACAAGCACCACCAGGCTAATGCTACCCTACCTACTCAAGATCATTGGGGGCTGATATAATCTTGGAACTAAGAGTTTGGGTTTGGGGTTCTTAATCACAAGAGCATGCATTAAAATATAAACAAAATCACCAAACGTTACAAACTACTGTTATAGCCACTCCTAAAGTAGCTAGCATGGTTATCTTGACCCAGATTTGCCCTGCTAAGCTAGCAAGCAACCTGGCAAAAGAAAGCTCTGGGAAATTTCTAAGTTTTTAGCTTTACAAAATGTATTTCTAGCATTGTACAGCTTACAAAGCCGCGTTTGGAACGTTCACCTGCATCTGTTGCCTTTTAAACAATTACCTACTGATTTCCAAGTTAGCCTGCTAGCTAACTGCACTTCACAATACAACTTCCGAAATCAAATATGCCGTTCGGTTGAATTTGGGGGCACTATTGTTTAACAAATGGTCTCCCTTCCGCCATCAAAGGTAGGTTGGAGTATTATTCCAGCTTGACTTCGCCCTGTCGGTGATAGCAAACCTGGCTAACCTGCTTGTTAACAATTGCTGCTCCCCACAGCTAGCGTCAGCGAGCTAATCTAAGCTAATAGAAAGTTGGAACTGAGTAGCTACTTAGCGACAGCCGTGAGTTTCTTTAAAAATATGCCGACAATACTGACAACAGAATAGTGTCTTCGTAAAGAACAAATACGTATAGTTGAACTTTTGAACAATTTCTACTTACCGTCGTCTGGAACTTATCTTAAAAATAAACAAGTGCGACAGTTAGTGAGCCTGCTGCGGTGGCGGAATCTTCATTACTGAGTTCACCTTTGCCCTCCCCCCCCATACACTGGTACGTAATACGGATGATGTGGTACGCACTGCCTCCAGGGGGCGCAGGTGAGCAGAAAAACTGCCCGTTGATCAAAGAACAATTTCGATTTAATTTATTGCCGAATTTTATTGCAAGATGTATTTTGACGTTGTGATTCATAGCCCTCTACAGTTTTTGCAAATAAAAATATGATATACTAAGTGCAAATCTGAGTATAATACTCAGATGATTAACATAAACTGATGAACAAAGATAAAAAATGGCCAATAAAATGCAAATTATAAATATCTGAAAAAGCACAATTTTAACCTAAGATATTTTATAATTCTTCATAAGCACATTCTCTTTAGATATTTTCTACATTTTGTCACATTACTACCAAAAGTTTCAATTTAGGTTTTCAGGGCCTTTTAATGGTCCACAGCAGCGGAAAATGTCAAAATGGGAGGAAAATATTTCCCAAAAATTTATAGAAAGAAAATATGACAAGTGTTTACCACTCTTTATTTTGATACCCTTAAATAAAGTGTCACCATTGCCTTCAGAAGCCAACTAATTAGTATATAGACTTCATTTATTTTCAATATATAGACATTTGTTAAAATATTAGTAAACAAACAGCTTTACAACGAACACATCAGACATGCCAGTCAGTTTAGGAGATGTTTAAAGCTGGGTTAGGTATAAAAATATCCCAAACTTCATCTATCGTTACATTTCAGGTTCATTTCGGTTCATCCATGAAAGAATAACAGAGTTTTTTTCTCTCACAGAGTTTTTTTCGCCCTGGTTGTTTCCAGGGCGAACTGAGTCCCCCAAATGCAAATACAAAACATTTAGGACAATATCACCATAAACAAGCACAAACACAAAACTAACTCCATACAGATAACATTTTCTTCCATCTTCAGTGTTAGCCATTGTTCCAAATTTCAGTGCGAGTAACTCGAGCTTCAAATAAACGATGAAAAAAAACAAACCCAAGGAAAACGGTGAGCTTACAAACGTTACCAGAATTTCACCGTAATTTCACAGATGTGCAAAACATATATAACAAGGCAGTTCACAAGCATGTATGACAATAAAACACACACTGAAAATGAGCTGCTACAGCTGAGCGTGTCCACGACAGCGTTGGTCGCTCCGGTCATGACGTTGGAGAGCAGGAAAAACATCAGCTGATTCCTGCTGACGGCCTGGATGAGGCAGAGTCTCTCCACTTCGACTCTGCTTCTGGAAATCGGAGAATCCGTCTTCTTGTCCAGAAAGTTCACGGATGACGGCAGAAAACGGCAGGCGGACGCTCCTTTGGAGAACAGTATGACCATATCGGCCAAACCTAGGAGGGACATGAAAAACAACGACTGAGCAACGCTCCAGATGACGAAGGGCAAATTCGCCGAGCGGCGAGAGACCGGCTCCACGAGTTTCTGACATGCGAACAAAGCGCCGTATGACAGCAAACTTCCTAGGGAGAGGGTGAAAAGCATCTTGAGGCAATCTTTGACTTGATGTCTTTGCTGCATCACGTAGAGTCCAATCTGAACACCTGCTAGATAGATGGCAACGTAGCCGGCTATGGAGAATATGCCCTCCTTGTTAGCGTGCACGAAATCCTTTCCTCTGTCCCTATTGTGCATAAGGAAGGTCTTTAGTTCGGTTGTTTCCAGGGCGAACTGATAACACCCACTGATCAGAAGGGCAAAGAGCCACGACTGTCCAGCTGGTAAAACAACCAAAAGAACAGAAGCTAGAACTCTGACGATGGCCAGCGTGAAGAAGAAGTTCCAGTGGATGCCATATTCCGTCATATGCTCGTGATAGCCGGTCATTTTGATGCTCACCAGCCGCCCCAAACCTAGAGCAAGCAGAGGCCAGACAGACAGAATCTGCTTCATAACATGGCTCATCTTGGATCCCGTGACTTCCCTCCTCCGTGCCTCAGGACTGACAAGTGCGTTTGCAAAAACAAACGCCCCGACTCCAAAGTCCATAACCCCTGTCCCGTAGGTCTCCGTCTTTGCGTATCGCCTCGGAAAGACGCTGAAGTCGACGGCGAGGATGCTGATGGCTGTTTTCACGTTTACAAATACTCTGAAGAGAGTCACAAAGGGAACCTGGTGGAACTGAACGCTGCACTGAAGGAAGTTGCTGAGGATCTTCTGTGGCTGCAGAGCAGAGGATTGGAAACTGGTACGACAGATGTACCAGAGCACGCAAGCTGAAATAAGAGTTAGGCACACAATGACCTGCAGAAGAACATCGCTGAGAATTGTGCATGATAATACGAGGGGAAGGACAAGCAGAGAAAAATCAAGGAGTAGATGGGAAATGAGTGGAAGTGGTAGCGGTAGAGTCCCTTTGGCCTGGTAGTAGAGGACCAAGATGAACGCTCTGTGGATGAGACAGACTGGAGCGAGAAACGATCCAAGAGTCACCTCTCCCAAACTGGTGCCGTTGAGATTACTCACAAACGCCACCTTTACTTCCTTTTGAGCCATAACCTGCAAATATTTAAACACAGGCAGTTTATTACAGGACGCAAGGGGCAGTGTATGCAAAAAAACATCAAGATTTTATTGAAACGGTCAAGGAACTTTCCTTTCATGATCTACATCTACAACTTTCACTGTACAGCCCTCAGAGAACCTTAGATACAGTCAGAAAGGGATCCTGAAATATCTTTGCAGTACATGAAACCACACAGTGTCGCCTGCTAAGATCATCTGTTCATATCCTAATTTTCTGATTTCGACTTCTCTGTACACAAGCCTTAGCTCATTCGCTAAGGAACATACGCAAAGAGCAGTCAATGCGTAAAGCGTCCACGTTTAAAGCAGGCGCGGTAAATAATACCCAGCTCCCTAAAGCAGCGTCCTACATGCAAGCGACAACTGTCAACAAAATTATTAGTTTCATGTTTTTTTGAAACGTCAGAAACAGCAAAGTGTCTACTGACCAGCACTTACCACGACCTCGTCTGTTAAAGATGGAGGATGAATAAATACCTGTTTAACAGCATTATTATTTTTGCTGGCTGTGCAGAACCTGTTCAGCGATGGCACGTTTGCTCACTTCCGTATTCGCGACCCGTGATGCATTCAAGAACACTGGGTTTTCTGGCACTTCTTGAGGTGTTCGATTTTTACTTTATTAAATAAAAGTTAAACAAATTTATCTTTTTTTATAATTTAATAAAATAGCCAGAAATGTATAATAATACTAAAAGCAAATCGCAACCTACTTGTACATAGTAAATCTCGTGGAAAACTTTGATATATTGAATTTATTTTTTTTAAAGTCACGCTGTGGAAGTTTAAAAAGCCTTCGTTGGATGCCAAATTTAAAGTACAGCTCCAAACGGAACCCGTATTCAATTAGAGGGATAATATATTTATGAAGTCGTACAACGTTGAGTTTTGATTTTGCTTCAAACGAGCGGTCCCTGAATGGTCAGGAAGAGGGCGGGAATGACGTGCGGTTTGGGAGTCTGGTCTGGAAGGCAGCGGGACGACCAGCAGAAGAGACGCCGTCCTTGAGTTGTTACTGACAGCAGAGGAATAACCGAAGTAACGTTTTATTTATCATAGAATAGCAACTCATTTGAATCAGAAATAAGACCCAGAGGTTGTATTTTCTCGGTAGAGTTTCAGGCCAGATACAGAAAAAGTATCAAATAAATGAGTTCTTCCACCGACCGGCGGAACATTGCTGTGGGACCCAGGAATGGAGGGGCAGCGGTGAGTTAGGACCCGAACACAAGTCTGTCGCCGGGAGTTTATTTAGATCTTTTTCTTTCTTTCTTTCTTTTTCTGAGTATATAAACCTATAATATGTCATGTTTAACCTAAACAACAGAAATCCACATCTTCTCTTGTGTATGAACGCCAGAATTACAGTCATAAAGTTGATTTGTTTTTATTTAATTGAAGGACGTGTGTACCTGTGACCGATCTGCGCCTGATTAATAATCTCCCACAGTGGACATGAATGTAGAGCTCTAACTGTCAAACAGTGTGTCACAGCAAATATAAAGTTACTTTCATTGTATTATCCACACTTACTACTAATTTCTAATAGACATTTCAAACCTTAGTATACATCCCATGTTATGTGTGCTGTTAATTACAACCTGTGCTGTTCTGTTTCCTAAATAAATGACTTCATGGCTCTAAACTGGCGGTATTATGGGATGTAAGCTACCTACTAGAGGATTAAGTGTCTCTGAACACCTTGAACAGGTGGCAGTTTTCAGGAAGGGGAGCAGGTTCAGGTCATATGGCAGGCGTCCACTATTGAGGGCAAATTGTTTGTGACAGAGTTAACTGATTGTAAATGCATTTTCTTTTTTTATTCTAAAAACTAAATTGAGTTTACAGCGTGTGCAAATGCAGTAATCACATTGCATTAGAGATTCATGAATCAATCAGTCAATCACAGCTTGGATTAAGCAGTGATCATCAGCTCAAATGCAGAAGAATGCAAGTCTTATTTTCCTGTTAATTAAATTAAATTCATCCAACCTAAGCGCTGCCACCATGTTTAGACTATAAACACATCAGCATCCACATGTACAGTATTTTATTATTTTTTATTTTTACTTAAAAATCAAATAAAAGGTAGCATGTTAAATAGCCTCAAATGCCTTTTTGGTCTCTATAGTATTTTATGTCTGGTTTTAAAATTAGATCCCACTATTTTTGATATTGAAAATAGTTTCTTTCTAGTTATTTTAGATAATAACTTATTATTACATCCTTTTTTTACATCCGGATGTAAAAAAAGCATCTTTTAGCATAAGGAAAACAACAGCAATGTTTTCTATACAGATTTCTGCAAGAAAAAGATTATCAAAATCCAATTAATTGAATGTTTTAGTGTCTTAGATAACAGATAAAAAAAGTCTCCTAATATGCTCTGAAATGCCTGGATTTTAAAATGGAAAATTTGAAGAAACCCTGAATAACCCTCAAAGTCACGAAGATGTCACGAGTCGTCGTTTTATTTCTGCAGATAGGTGTTTGTTTTTTAAATATGTCCCTCATGTTGTGGGAATAACAAGCATAATATGTACAAAACCACAATCGTCATGGGGTGCTGTGGTGACGCAGGGGCAAAGCACAACCCACGTATTGAGGCCTTGGTCCCCGTGCCTGTGGTCGCAGGCCTGATTCCCGGCCTGGTGACATCTGCCGCATGTCATTACCCTATTTCCTGTCAAACTACCTTCAAATAAAGGCCACTAGAGCCAACAAAACCTTTAAAAAAAAAGAAAAGAAAAAAACCACAATCAGCATCATCCATTTGGCTTCAACTGCATCAGTCGTTTTAGCAATTTCTCACCTAATCTTTCCACACAGGTGAAGGGAGTCGTCCAGAGAGTCCACTCACCTAACCGAAGCCGAAATGATCCTTTGGAGGAGGACGTCCAGGCCTTTCTTATTGACGAAGACCAGCTGCACACTTTTGATGACCTCACCAAGGTGAACCCCGTGACTCCAGCAACAGGTACCAAGTGCAAAATGTCCAAACGCTCCAGCAGAATTCAAAAACTTTGTCCTCGTCACGTCTTTCCGTGTAACGCTTAACAAGTGTCACGCTTTCTGCTAGTGCTGAAATGCCTGCAGGCCAGGTACAGATTGAAGGTGTTTTACACCCACGCCGGCTGCACCTTGGTGGCTCTCAACCCTTTCCAGCCCATTCCAGACCTTTACTCTGTGGACGTGATGAAGGAGTACCACTACGCCACTCAGCCTCAGGTATTCACGTCATCGCTCCCGAAGCTCCGTGCCGTCGTCCACCTGTTGGCTCTTATTTAAACATGGACTTTCCCAACCCCAGCTCAGCAGAAGACGGGTTCTTTTTAATTCCAGGAGTTCAAACCTCATATCTTTATTGTGGCGGAGGAGGCTTACAGGAACGTTCAGGGTCAGCTGGAGCCAGTGAACCAGTCACTGGTTGTTAGCGGTGAGAGCGGAGCCGGGAAGGTAAATTCACAAATAATGCTAATGCTATCGGGTCAAACAGATGTATAAAAATCAGCTTAGGTTTATTCTTTTTTGATTTTATTGTAGGTCTGCAGAGTTCCCCTGCTGTTGCTCAGATTTTCTAAAATATTTTTTTGAGTTGCTGTTGGTCTGTCAATGTTCTAGACATGGACGTCTCGCTGCCTGATGAAATACTACGCCACAGTGGCAGCCTCCGCCCAGGCCGTCAGCAGTCAGGACGCGGCGGAGAGGATCGAGAGGAGAGTGTTGGACTCCAATCCTCTGATGGAAGCTTTTGGTACCACAATAAACTGTGTATACACATATATATATATATATATATATAGCTCTTTCATAGCTTTATTTTTTTTAAAATTGCTGTCACGCTCTCACCACAAACTTCAATATGTTTTATTCAGATGTTGAGCATAAATGCACTGCACACTTTTCAGACACTTTTCACACTTTCACAATAATTCACTAAAGTGAGATTTACTGGTGTGACGACGAGTCGTTCATCAGCTGCCTCTGTCTCCAGGCAACGCTTGCACGCTGCGCAACAACAACAGCAGCCGCTTTGGAAAGTACATCCAGCTGCAGCTGGACAGGTACCAGTTGCACCTTCCACTTTTCATGACCTCACATCCTGTCAGCGGGTTTAGCTCACCCTGTCCGACTCAACTGACTTCCAGGGCTCAGCTGCTGGTTGGCGCTTCGGTGCAGACGTACTTGTTGGAGAAGACCAGGGTGGCCTGTCAGCCGGCCAATGAGAGGAACTTCCACATCTTCTACCAGGTGAGCCCCTGACACCTGATGCCTGATGACACCTGAATCTTTATTTATTTATTTTTACTTATATTGGTGTTTTTACAGAGCTGTGTGCTGTTTTTATAGATGATGAAAGGAGCCACAGATGAGCAGAGAACAGACTGGATGATGCCACAGGATCTGGGTTTTGTGTGGCTGCCGAATTGTGAGAAACAAATTGAGGGTTGGTGTTTATTTTAACATCTATTGAGGCCTCCTAATAATGTCTGTACAAATAACTTATATACAGTATATTGCCTTTTTTTGTTTACAGAGGACAGTTTTCTTGAGACCGTTGAGGCGATGGCTCACCTCGGAATTGATGCTGAAAGGCAAAGACAGATATTTAGGGTAAGAGTAACGCCATCTCTTTAATTAATCATTTGAATAAGATTCAATGCCAAGTAACTTGTCTTAATAGGAGCTACTTTAGCTGCACATTAATTAGTGATGCACCAATAAATCTGCCCCAATTTCCTTAACTTTGGGAGACCGGTGATTGACTGATATGTAGATGTGAAACTGATGTTATCCACTGATTCTGTCTAACTCCTCAAAGGTTTGAAAATCAGCCACAGTTCTCCTTTTGGTCTAATGCCTGAGTGTCCAAAGAGTGAGTCTTGATTGATTTTGTACGGACGCGACTGCAATTTAATAGTAACACAAAATTAGCCCCCAGCACAGGTGGTTGATGCAGATGGAAACTTTTTTTATTTTTAATTGTGGGAGAAAGATTTCAGATTATTTAAGCTCTTATTTAAAAAACAAAGAATTCATTTTTAATAGCCATACTTTTTGCATTCTTGTTCAGGGACCAAATCTATCCAATTCCAAAAACAGTGTGACCTAAACCCAGCTTTTTAAAAATATTTATCAATTTACCCTTTGATAAATATTTATTGTAATAAGGCAAATCTACTAAACTCTTCTGAAGTTTTGACTCAATTGTTTACACATCACCTTTCATTAAAAAACAAATCTTACTCTTAGTAAAAGAATATTAATTTTTTTGGCCCTCCGGATGCTTTCATTTGAAAATTTTGGCCGATGTGACAAAATGTTTGACCACCGCTGGTTCATGGACCACTCACCAGGTTCATGCAGCTGATAGCCATCCCACTAACTTAGAGACTTTGACGCTACATGTAGCAACTTTTCAGACTAAAAAAATCAGAATTTGCAGGTTCACACGTAATAATAATATTTAATAATGTTTTAACATCACAGATTTTAGCGGGGATTCTGCAGTTGGGGAATGTGAGTTTCTGCTCTTCAACAAATGAATCCCAACCCTGCGACCTTGATCAAGACTCTGAAGGTAGCTTTGATTCCACAAGTTGAATCGTACAAATACTCAAAAATAAAACAAAAGCTCCAAATTTGTAAAGCTAAAACTAGCTAGTGGTTGATCATCATGAAACACGTCTTTCTAGACTTCTTGCAGAGAGCCGGCGAGCTGCTGGGCGTCCCGGCGGAGGAGCTATGTAGATGTCTGAGAGTGAGGACGCTGAAGGCGGGGAAGCAAAACGTTCTGAAGCCCTGTTCCCAAGCAGAGTGCGGAGTGAGGCGGGACTGTCTGGCCAAGGTCGTCTACGGCCAGTAAGAGCTGCAAGTTGATCATTAAGTAGCTCAGCAAAGTATTCATTGAAATGAGTCACTTAGCATTTTAGAGCAGCATAAAGTAGGACGTAACTCTGAAGTGGATGATGTCGGATTGGATGCTGAGAGTCTGTGAGGAGACATTTAAACGGGCAGTATTATGAAGAATCAACATTTTTGAGTTTTACGTCGTGTCGTCCTTTTTATCTCTCGTGGCAACCATTCAGCTGTACAAAACGCCTGTGAAGATCTTGAAGGCGCAGCTGCAGTTTTCAGGTGACCTAACTTCTCTTTCTCGTAAGTCCCCCACTCAGCTCCTTCAGATCAGCCAGCAGCAATTGGCAAGCAGCTTGTGCAACAGCGCATCTGCTGATCTCATTATAGGAGCTACTTCTTCAATGCAACGCTGGTAAAATAATTGTTAAAGGGTTAATAGAGGAGCCATGTTGCGATCACTTCCTGAAGGGGGAGTTTCAGAAAGAGCAGGATTTTCTTAAAGAGACAGAGGCCCAAATTCAAGGTGTTAAATTCTGAACATGAGTACATGCTATCACACTTTTTAGATTATTGTGCAAAAAAAAAATTCCACTTAAAAAGTAAGTATTGTTGTACCACATAATGTCCCAGTAAAACACTCTAAACTTAGTGGTTGTAAGTTGACGAAACGTAAAATAGTAGAAGTGGTATGGCTAAATTCTCATCCCCATTTAACTTATCTAATGCTATGTTCAACGTTTTCCTTTTCCTCACCAGATTATTTGAGTGGTTGGTGACGTTCATCAACAGCTGCATATTCGCCGACCAGTCCAAATGGCTCAACTTCATAGGTAAAGCTTTATTCCCTCCGTCGGAGTGGGAATGACCCCCAGCTCCTCCACACCAGCTCTGACAGTCGTCTGTTATCTGCAGGCGTGCTGGACGTGTACGGCTTCGAGTGTTTCCAAATCAACAACTTGGAGCAGCTGTGCATCAACTACGCCAATGAGAAACTGCAGCAGCACTTTGTGGCCCATTACCTCCGAGCTCAGCAGGTAGAGACGTTCGGGGCGGGGGGTTTACCACAGGGATGCATTTGGACATACGTATAGGTATTTAAACATAAGTGATATTTGCTGCTTTTCCTCAGGAAGAGTACGTGTCTGAAGGCTTGGAGTGGTCCTTCGTTAAATACCAAGACAACCAGAGTTGTCTCAACCTTTTAGAGGGAAGCCCCATCAGTGTGTTTTCTCTTCTTAATGAGGTAAATTTTTATGTATTTTTACTCTACAGAGACTTTCATTGTTTGTAATAAGAGATGCACCAGTCAATTGATCAGATATCAGAAATGTCCAGCTCATTTAATCATTAGATAAAATTAGGATGTTCTTCCCAATTCATTAGTTCTGTCTGAAGGGAGTATTGCCTCCATCAATCAGTTCCTCCAGAATGTTGCCATGTTTTTTTTGTGTGATCGTTTCACAAAATAACGTTGCAGGAGAAATTGGTTAATTTTTAACCGATGTAGCTTAATTTTTAAGCTTTATCTTTGCAATTGCATGAGCTTACAAAAAAAGTTGACATTGCTACTCACAACCTTCCCGAAAAAGATTTTTAACACAGTTAATATTTATAACATTTTTAATAACAAATAACATTTAATAACAAATAACATTTTTAAATACTTTCAGGAAATAATACAAATAAAGTCATGCCCTTTCCTGGTTATTCATGTTAACATAAACTGTATGCAGAATAGAAGCAAATTCCAGAACATCCCAAAATGGTTTTTGCAAAAAACAAACAAAAAAACTCAAACATGCGTTCATCTTGCTTGTTTGGCCATGAAACAGGAGGTTAAATTAGAAGAGGACTAAAGAGGTTGGTCAAAATTCAGCTGAGTTTCTGACTGATCAGAAAAGAAGGAAATACAGAAAACATTCAGGTGATTAGTCAGATTTACAGAGAAGTTGCGATTACTTTTGAAAATGGCAAATCCATGCAAAATTTGCGTATAATGAATGAATAGTTGTGATTACGACATCACATCTTCCTGTAGAATCTGAATTTTGAGGCTGTAAATGCGTCAACTAAGAACATGCAGTTCAATCCCCTGAATAAAAGTCATATAAAGCATTAAGGACTTTTGTTTTGATTAGTAAATGGTACTTTCTTTCATTTTTGTTGAAAGTACCTTGATTAAAGAACCTACAACACACATATTTTCTCTCTTATATGATGTAGATCTTTGAAAAAATCAAAACCTCCAAGTTTTACAAACAAATTGGTTTTGACCAGGAAAAGCTCGATCAGTGCATCTCGAGTTTTCACATCCACATTCTTGGAAGCAACGCTGCAGCTGACTGAACGTCAGGATGAATGCCCTGTTGGTTTTTGTCTCGCCCTGAAGGAGAGTCGTCTGAACCGAGCCTCGGACTCGACAGCGCTGAGGGGTCGCCTGGAGAAGGAGCTGGGCGGCAACGACAACATCTGCTGGGACAAGTTCAGCAAGGTGCCACACTTCACTGTGGCCCATTACGCAGGCAAAGTCAGCTACCAGTTAGAAGGCATGGTGGAGAAGAACAAGGTAAGAGGCCGTCTATTTGCTCTCATTCAGACACAGGGACCAAACCTCCGTCCGGTCGCGTTCACCAAGGTTTTCTCTCTCAGGACCCGGTGCCACCAGAGCTCATTGGCCTGCTTCAGAAATCTGACAATCTCCTTCTTCATGAGATCTTCTCTGACAAGGAAACTGAGATTCCTAATAGCAAAGGGCTCAGCAGAGTCACGGTGATCTCCAAGTTTAAGGTGAAACGACGAAAGCATTTATCGCCAACATGCTTGCTGTGGGTTGTGTTGTTTCTCCTGTAAAGGTATAACTACGGTCCCAGTGTGTGTGTGTGTGTGTGTGTGTGTGTGTGTGTGTGTGTGTGTGTGTGTGTGTGTGTGTGTGTGTGTGTGT
>CAEGAF010050789.1:0-22690 GCA_903067075.1 Micropoecilia bifurca
AAAACAGACTCAACTCATTTTCATGTAAGGCCATTGTGTTTGCCGTCATGCTTTGCTGCCTTCGTGCCCCTGAAGGCCCAGGCTGTTGAGAAAGATAACTTCAAATAAACTCAAATCAAATCATTTCGGCCACAGTGACAGTTTGAACCATTACGATCAGCAGTGGCAGGCGAAGATCGCCCAAGCGGCATCGTCACCTTTATTAAAAGGTCATGTTGGAGAAATGTGCAAAGGTACAACCAGATCCTGCAATTTTATATAGTGCTTTGAAAAAATATATTTGCCCTTTTAAGCTGATTTTTTTCTCTGTTTAACTTTGTGTTTCATTTTTTTATAGCACCGAACTAATTTTAATATCAAAGTACAAAGAAGAAGTCTGAAAGAACCATTTCATTTCTTGTCACCCATACCTCTGTATTTATTTATTCATTTTTCATTTTATTAAAACACTCCGTTTCAAACCTCATTTTCATCTGCACCTGGATCCAACCTATACTGTCCCAAATCTATTCACCTAAGTGTCAAAGAAAAAAACAAACATCTAAAACAGATGGGACTCTTTAAGACTCCAGGTATCTTTAATGCCCCTCTCCCTTATAGCACATTATTCAGTGATGTAGACTTCAGCCTGCAAGCTTACCTGTGCACTGCAGAAGAAGTACAAGCTGAATGAAACAACAGTTTGCGACTTACTTGTGCAACTTGGCCCAACTTTATCATCACGCAATCCTGATTTATTCAGACGTCTGCTTGCAGGGGACGGTTTACCGAGATGCGTGATAGGAGCATGTGCACATGAAGATCTGCTGGGTAAAGTGAGACTAATCTCATATTAACATGTACCACTGGCTTGGAACTAAGAGGGGGAGCAAATCTGAATAATTCACTTTAAAAGAAACTGCTGAGTCCGTGACACAGTATCCATAGAGTAACCTTCAGCTAATGAGGGAAATTGCATGCAGAGCCATTCGCATGTTTGAGGCTGTGCTTTTGCTTACATGTGTATAATAACGAGCGTGAGTGCACAGACTTGTAGCGTCGGACCTCATGCTGTGTAGAAAAGTCCAACTTGAAATAAATTGTTGTCTCCCTCATTGCGGCAACATTTGGTGATAAAACGAAGTTCAGGACAACGTTTTTTGAAGTTCTCTAAATCCGTCATGGCTTGACCAGCGTTAAAGAGAGTAATGCTCTCACAATACATGTGAGATACTTTTGTTAAGACCTTTTGATAAAAGGACAATTAAGACTAGGAGAGACAAAACATAGATGGTAATTTATTCACATAACAAATGTTATACACAATTTATTAACAAAATATTTCACTTATGACCCAATATGTTTGACAATATGGTACTATTTACTCAAATAGATTTACTCAAGTCAAGATCAGAAAAAAACCCCAGATGTGACATCATCTGTCACTTAATTCTCTGTGTAGCACTACTGGCTCGATATTTGTGTCTGAAGCAGTTCAAAAATCTATCACACAGGCAACATAGTACAGGGTAAAAAGTTAAAATATAAGAAAGCAGCTTAAAAAATGGAAAATCCAGAAAGGGAGGGTTTGGAGTGAAGCTTTGTCTGCGGCTTTAGGGAATTTATCAGTCACTCTGCTCTCTGCTCATATGCTCCTTTGCTGCATTTTTTCCAACCTTGATTAACACTGTTCTTGTTTTTTATTCTGCTGCTGAACCATTTCAAAAGCTTGATCTTCATCTTCTACCTCCACGTGTGGGTTCTGACTGAGTTCCTCTTCAGTTTCTCATGTTTACTCCTCACCTGCTGCTCTGCCGTGCTTGTGGGAAGTAACCAGGGGGCTGTTTCACAAAAACACGATTACAAAATCCAGGATAAGAGATAAAGTCAGGCTTGACATAGTGTCATCGGTTCATCCTGGCTTTATCCATTTCATAAAGACCAAACCAATCTCAGGAGATGTGAGTATGTTGAGCCAGGCTTAAATAGTTCAGGTGAATGTGCATCTTCAAGAGAGTATAAGACTGATAGCAGATTCACTGATGCTACGCTAGATACATTGTGTATGCCCATAACTCACATCAAACAAGCAATATCTTTTGATGGAGGATTATGAGGAATTGAAGCACTTTATACTAAAGACAGAAAACTCTACAATAGGAAGCAATAGAAAATTGATTGATGCAAAATTAGGCCACAATATACATTTCTAAACCATTCTTAACTAAAAAACATTGTAATCATTACTCCTCAAATAAATAACTTTAAATTAATAAATGAACAATGGAAATCAACATTATAACATGTTAATCTGACAGTCATTTATGGTACATTTTATTGTTCTAAATCTTTTGGATATTTATACAAAAAAAAAACACATGACAACAGGTCAAGATTAACTAAGAAGAGGATATCCAGAAAATCTCTGTTTAACCCACTATTCTAGTTTTGGGAAACAGCCCTGTGGTGTTTCATAACTGATTTAAAGAAAAACATTTAGAAACCGCAGCCGCTCCTCTGGGCTATTCAAATCAGAACCACAAGTACAGGCCTTTAACCTCTGTGGGTTTATGAACTGTATCTCCAGATATGCTGCTTTCCAGTGTCTTAGAAGGCACTTGAACTCTTGAGGGTTTTATATTTTACCAGACTTTCTTGATAAACTCAAAGGATTCACAAATAAAGTGGATGGAAAATGACACAAGTAAGAAAGGTATGTGAATTTGATCAAGACATCTGTTGTGTGCTCCATGAAATTGACTTTCATAGATGAGAGGCAAGAGTATTGACAGAAAACTACAAGAAGTCCCATTGGTAGTTTGCCTAAAGGTCTATCAAGGACTCAATAGGCTTCTGGAATAAGGCGCTCCCGTCAGATGAGACCAAAGTGCAACTAGTTGCCATAAACGTAAAACACAATATGTGACAGAAAACATAATAATCCCAGATGAAAACCTTGGTAAAGGTCTTCATAAAAGTTGAGCTAGATCTTCTAGCTGAAAACAAGCAGGCAAACCTATAAGGGAATTGTTTTAGAGTAATCAGAGCCTTTGTCTCTGCAGCCAGTTTCTAAACTCTTTGCAGAGTTTAGAAACTCTGCAAAGAGTTTCGAAATTAAACTCTTCACAGTTTAACAGGGAAGAGTTTTATTTAGAACTGTAGCCAGTTTCACAACAACCAAATTGTGAGAAGAATCCCCATAGATGTCCAGACACGGGCATCTTATAGACTTTTTTTAACTGACTCTTATTTATAGCACATTTCTGCAAAGCAGTTCTGCAAAGTATTGACTGAAGGTTGCTGAATACAAGTATATGTCACAGCATTCATATATTTATTTAATTAAAAAATTGTTGAATACCACATAAATCTTTTAACTTATATAAAAACACACTTTCGTGCTGCTGTTGTGTACGTGCTAATGATTGCAAAAATAATAATAAAAAAAAAATTCTGATCTAAAAAAAGAAAAAAAAGGGGGGAGAGTAATTTCTGTGCGCATTCTGCCTACACTGTAAACCAGCACTTGAGAGGATGAAGGGCTTGAACGGTAACCTGTTAAAAGTGTTCCCACCAACACCTTTGATGTTGGCTTAGCTGCCGGGAAGGACGTGACAGAGGCCTAAAACGGATGAGATCCTTAATAGAAAAAGACCCCTGCAGCACCTCTAAACCTCCGTGAGCTGACGTGAGGACAGAAAGACTGTAAATGTGTGTGTGTAGGAAAAAAAAATAAGAAAATGAAAATCCTGCATCCATAAGGCACCTCTTCCTGCCTATCTCGCTGCATTCAGATTACTGTCTTCAAAGGGGCTAATTTAAATGCTACAACAGCAGATATGTTGAAACACAGTTTAGTGGAAGGGCTGTCATTGAAAAAAAAAATAGATGACTAACACTAAGAATGAGGAGTAAGTTAAAAAAATAACAGCAAAGATAAAGTCACATCTGATGCAGGAATTTTTGTGAGAACTTGACAGTATTAACAATAAGATAGTCATTTAACCTAATTTCCGCAAAAGGCTTTATATTTGCATTTTCTACATGCAGTCTTTCTCAATCTGAGGATCAAAGCAGTGAGCCACAAAAGACTTCGTGTGCCTGCATACTGTTACTTTAAATTAATTAATTTTTATTTAAGTCACAGACAGTCATCGCCCAGGACAACCCGTCTCATCTTTGGTGGGGCCTGATTTATCTCTGGCTTGTCATGATGTGCTACGACACATTAAGACGGCTGTAATGGCTTCTTGCATTACTTATGACTATTACTTTATCATTCTGTAGCTCTCAGTGGGCTACATAAACTACTCACTTATCATTACAGGGTGTGGGGGAGGGTTATGAGGGGGCTTACAGTGTGAGATGAGTGGGGAGAGAATCTGTCACTTCATTGTGGTTTCAGGGTTGGAGGATTTTCACCATCAGTAGTTGTCAAATCTTCTCATCCCTGCTCTGCTCACTTTAGACCTTGCAGAATTTATTACAGGATGTCTTTTTAATGGGATCAGAGCGACTTCATCTCTGACTGTGCCCTTACCTCACCTTAGACAAAAACAGGATCGTTTACCCTCCAAGATATTTGAGAAATATTCAGAATTCTTCACATATTTTACTCTAACAAACACAAAAAGAAAATCTTGCTGTTACATACAAGCATCAGGAGATAAAACGGTGTTACATTTCCAGAAGTGTCTCTTGTTGAAGGACAAATTGCATGTCAATTCCTTGGTTGGACTATTGAACAGTTAAACCTTTTAAAATCACAAATATAAAGAATCTTCTCTCAAAATTGAAACAAAAGCTAAAATAAACTCACATGAAACTGAGGCAAAAATAATAACAGCAACAAAAAAGAAGAAAAAGATTTTCAGTTAACTAAGGCACCACAAAGCTAAATGCTTACACGGATTTCTAAAGTTTCTTTGATCCTGACCACTGCTTGGAAGTAGCAGGCCCATAAACAGTTATCAGAACAAAAACAAATTTTAGGGCAGTAAAGGTTTCAAGTAACAAGACTGTTAAAAGTCTTGTTAACCCTACCCTCCACTCAACTGATTTAGAAAACCCTAGGTGACACAATCAGATTATCAAGTCACAACAACCCAATCACTGAACTAAAAGCATGATAGTGCCAATGACTTTTGTGTCATTAACACTCCCACTAGTGACTTCAACAAGGTGGACAGAGAAGCTCTGACAGCATCATCTGCATTCATAAATAAAGAACATTGTTGATTTGTCCTTGTTTAAGCTATTGATCCATCAAGGCATCAAGTTTCCATCCTGGTGGAAATGTATACCAAATCTGTGGCTCTTAATTACAAAAAAATATTGCCCAATTGATGTATAGCATAGTCTTATGCTATGATCAGAAACAAAAGTAAAAGGACAACATTTTGGTTTGATTGTGAAAGAAACATAGACAATTTAGGTTCTATCAAAATACCAAAATTATTCTTCAATCATAGAAAGATTCTCACCATTTGTCCATTTGTTTGATTTTGCAGGCTGAAGAAATGAACAAGTGTTTTTTTTATTTTTTGTATACATATTTGACACTGAACCTTTATACAGCTATTACATGAATTGTTGGAACTTCCTTGGGTAAAACACTCCTCAAACTTCTCACCTGATTTTGTTGGGAAATTTACCAATTGTCAATTGTTTGGAGGACTGCAGCCCGGATCTTTGTAAAATATTTTACTTCTATTGTTGCAGTCGATACACATGCTTCATGTAATCGAACATCCATCTCTGGGACACAGAGGCCTTCTTGTTCTTCAATTGCATAATGGTTGCACTGTTTCATTCTATTTGTGTTTGATCAGATGAATGTGACGCTTTCAGACACATGGAAACTGTACTCTAGAATGAACCGAACCATAGTTCACATCCTGCTGTCGTAGGATTTCTTTTCATTTTTACACGATGTCACACAAGGAAACGTGTTTTAGTTGTTGCCTTAAACACATTCACAGGTATACCTGCATTGTAAATCATTTATATTTAAATAATTATTCAAACAGTAGTAGTATACGTATACTTCTGACTCTGAAGAAAGTAAAAATACACAATTTGCTCTCACATTCTTTATTTTAAAAATCGTGACAAACCTTTTATAGAAAAGGTCTGTCACAATTGTATTTTAATTGTGCAGTGAGAAAAACAATCTTTTACACACTGTTTATCTGGTTCGTCCTTGATTTCCTCTAATAAGTGGCTTCGGGTTGTAAAAATATTATGCATCTTGTTTCAGGTTTAAATATTTAAAAGCTGTCAGTCTAGGAAAAGTGAGAAAAAAAATGTCTTCAGGCAACAGCAACATGTTCACACTCACATTGTTTATGGTACAACAAGCAAGTCTGAGTCCCAGCACTTTTCCACTCCAAATTCAGAACCTAATAATCTGAACTGAATGTTCCCTGAAAAATGATACAAAATAATAGTATTCTCACATATTACATAAAGGCTCAGTATGTATTTCATAGCAATTTATAAATATAATTTTGTAAGAAAATCAGCAATTCAGAAGTTAACTGTTTCATCCATTTTATAACCATTTTATTCAACTGCCACGGTTTACATTGCAGAAATCATCCATCTGTTACAAAAGCTTTTTATTCAACAAGAGAAACATGAAATGTCTTCCATTTGAGATGGCCTGAATGACGCCCAAGTTCAAGAAAATGGATCAAATTGTTCATGTTGTCTTCAATGTAAAATTATTATTTTGACGAAGAGCTAAAAATAGAATATTAAATTAATGTATGCCTCCTTTCAAACCAAAACAGGAAAAATGTGTTCCTATAAAAAACACAAGGAAATTAGTGTAAATTTGAAAAACTATCTAGCCAAAACTCATTATATGTAAATAAATAAAATTTTAAAAAGCTAAAATTGTTATTCTGTGTGTTTGTCGATGGACCCAAATGCAGAAAACACTGAGACGTCAAGTAGTTTTGAAAATTTAATAAAAGAAAAATAATCAAAAAATTTACAAAAATCACAAAGAACCAAGGGAGCCAAGGAAGAACAAAAACCATAATCCAAGGAAAAAGGAGAGCAGGGAACTGACAGGAAAGACAGGATTTAACAAGAGGAACCGGTGAGGAGTGAGAGGAGAAAGGTATATAAGTACTGGGAAAGTGAGAGCTGGAGAACATCAGAAGCACTGCAGCTTCTAGTTGCTCAGGCCACAGTTCAGGATTCAATAATTAGAAAGAAACTGAGCAAAAGTGGCACCAATGACAGAGTTTCCAATACTGCTGCTGACCAAATAGGAGACAAAGGCCTTTAATGCCTTTGACAAAAAGTCAAAACTATCTGTAAGATCTTAAAAGAATGATCTGTAAGCTGACAATGTCAAAGTGAAAGTTTTTGTAAGGTGTGCTCCATTACAGCTGGTGTCAAAATGTCATCATATCAAAAGTCAAACATAGTTGTATTGATGTAATGATCTGGAACTTCTTTGTTGTGTCAGGAAATGGACAATGTTCAATAAATGATGGAACCATGAACAACCAGCAGAACATCCTGAAAGAGAATATCTGGCCATTAGTCCAGGACACCAAACAGATGCAGACAGCAGAACAATTATTCTAAGCTCAACAGCAACTGTGCCTCCGAATGATTAAAAAAAAAGAGGAAGGTTTTGGAGTAGCCTCGCCAAAAATCCGGACTTACTTTTTTCACACTAGGACGAGTTGAAAAACATTGTTTCATTAGGAATTGAAACTGAATTATTTGTTTTCTTATAAATAAAACTGTTAGGGCCAAATGCTTTTTCAGAGCACATATTTTTAATAAAATGTCTCCAACAACAAAGAAAAAACAAAAAACATGTCCTATCTATAAAGGTTGTGGTTGATGATCCTTGAATTCAGAATTTACTGATTTTACTGTTTAAGTTAAAGGAGATGTAAGATTAAATTCACACCTTAATTTAATGCTTGCCAGTGGGCAAAGACAGAAATAATTTGAGATTTTGTCAGGGTTGCTTTACACTTTTAGATTCAAGGCAAGGATATCAAATAACTGTGACACAATTCCCACTGCTCCGTTCGTCTGTCTATCCATCAGTTAAATCTCTTTCATGAAACGTTCCTGTGTGACGCCGTTTCCCAGATCTGCGCTAATTATACCGAAACTTCCAGCTGTATCATTAGTGTGTGTGAGAATGTGTATGTGCTTCATTAAACTCTGTGAATTTTCACAAGACACCAGCAGAAGCTCGGCGTGCTGATCTGATTTTCATACTGCGGGTGAGATGTGGCGGCTTAGTGTGAGTTTTGTGAGTGTGGAGACAATTCAGGAGGTCAGACTTCGATGTTGTGGCTGTGTGCTGGCTGGAGCTGAGCTCATGGTGAAGAGGGAAGAGCAGAAAAAAAAGAGCTGACAAATACACTTCCTGGTATGCATGTGTGATGTAAATAGTCAACTGTACCCACCCTCTATCTGCTAGGACTTTCTATGGATGTCCATCAGAAACCCAGATTTATGCACAAGTCTACCCCAGAGCAGCTGTGGCTACTATCCAGTAGTAGTGTAACAAAAAAAAGTAGAATGAATACAGTCAAAATAATGATGCCGCAGCATAAAAATCTGTACTTTTTTAAAGTGCATCGTATCACAAAGTACAATGAGATGAAACACATAACGATTTAAAAGATAGGGCCAAATCACCATGAACTGGTTCACTTGACATTATAGCAACCTTCTGTCATGGCCGTCACAGTCTACAGGGGTAAATCCTGAAGAGAAGAAAGAATAAGCAAGAGTTCAGGCCCACTACTCTGAGTATTATGTAAAAAGTGACGTTCAAATGTTCTAACCTTATTAGGCATTGCAACAGAAATGTGGAACTATTTGTAAAGAGTTGGTAGTACAAAATAGCAGGGTGCCAACAGTTGCACCATGATGAAAGGCCATCTGTCATGAGCCCACAAGCTCTATTCATAAAAGTCAAGCTCTGTTTATAACACAGAAATAAGTAGGTATTAATTTTAAAAAAGGAAGTGAGGAGATCAAACCTTATTTAAGTTATTCATCATTTGCACCACAGCTGAGTATTCTGGCTCTGATGTTAGCTGTGACTTGATATCCTCTGGGCCCTTTGTCAAAAGCCCTGTTTATGAAAAGGCCTGGTGAATCATTTAGAGCTTCTAAAATATATATTCAAAACAGTAGCGGGGCTAGTATTTAGTACGAAGAAAAACAGTTTTGTTCTGACTTCTTTGTTTGGCCTTTAAAGGTTATACGAGGGGAGGCAGCGTGCCACTGAGAGCTACATGCATAGTCATACTGTGACAAAACGGCACTCAGATGACAGAAGCTATTTATATAAGCAACGGCCAGTAACGTCTTCCCAGATTTCGCCTTCCTCCTCCTGTTCTGTGAACACAAAGTCCTTGTGTTTCTGAACTCAATCCAAGATTGAAAACGCAGGAGTGGTTGAAATGATCTTTTCACACACGCATGTATGTGTGTGTGTTTATACTCATGAAGCTACTCCAAGCATTTATTAATGCTATGAACCAGGCTGGCTCTTTCCTACACAGACATGCAGCGAAGACCCTCCCTCAGCAGGAAGGTTTTTCACATGACTTTTTGTTTTAGCAGGAACGAACAGCTGGGGGGAGAGATATGGCACAAACCTGCAGGAGAGGAATAAAAATTAATCAAACCTAAATAGTTTTTGGGAACTTTTTTTCTTTTTAGAGACTCAGCAGAAAATCTTAATTTGTCCCCCATCTGAGTAGTGAATCTGATGCCATGAAACTACCGCGGAGAGGTATGGACTATTTAATTACATCTGTGTGATTAAAGCGATCACACAGAGTGGGGCCTGCAGAGAGCAGCAGACAAAACTGACATTCGCAGAAGAGGGCTGGCTATTAAAAAAAAGTTTTGCTGGGAATAATTTTGTTGTTATTGATGGGTTGAGGATTTGAAGCCGCTGTCTGGCAGTTTTGATGCTGTGAAATCAAAGTGACACCAGGCAACCCAAGCCACCGGTGTCCTTTCACCACCGCGTGATCGCATTACATCAAACGTTGACATACTATTACTCTCAGCTGAACATGCCAGTACAGTTAGCACAAGAACCCAGGTTCTTCTTTTCTCCCTCATTTCCTGTCAGCTTCTCCTCCACTCTGCCTCACTGATCAGTCCATCTCCAGATTTCTGCCTATCTGCCCGACGCCAAATCTTCTCTTTCCGTTGGCCTGTCAGATAAATGATTGACATTGTTGAGCTTTCACTTTATTGCATCATAACTTTCAACTCTTACACCACAGACTGCAATGTGCATAATAAATATAATGAAGACTGGAGTTGCATGTATCATTCTCCGGACTGATTCTTCAGCCTCGTTATCTGTCAGTGACAGTAATGGTGTCCATTTTCACTGAATTGAATCTGTCGCCAGGACAACTTAATGTCATGACCGCCACAAATATGGCCTTTATGGATCAGTGACAGGAAGGTAGACATTTTTTTAAGTCATATTTGAAGTTTGTCATGAGTCATGCCACAGCAGACACAGCAAAAAAGGGATGAGATCAAAATATACATTTTTGTCATTATCCAGAATACAATGTAAGGTTGAAAACTAGGACTACGACATTCCTATGAGGAAACAGAGGGTTAATATTGTGTAGGTGCAATTGGTGACACGGAAAATATGGTATAATCAAAAGAATAGGAGACAAGTGAAAAAAAATAAGGAGCTATAGAGAAAGAACTTAAAAAAACAACAACAGAGAAACAAAATGAAGGCAGAATGGGTTGAATAAAAAAAAACTTGTGGAATATACTAACCAAAGGAGCTGCCACTATAGTAAAAGTCAAAACCAAGATATATAGAGATTAGAATTAAAAGAACTTAGATACTCAACACAAGAAAAACAAAAACTATACGCGGAACACACCATGTGACTGGAAGAGACAAATTTAATAAAATTCAACAAGTGATTTTCAAAAACCGAAATACCCACAGATTGTGTCACTTGGAATAAAACCTGCCGCAAGAGACTGCAAAATATTGAAACCATATATATTTTACTTTCAATTTACCTTTATGCGCTACTGTAATAATAATAAAGTATTTTGATGTCATAATTAAATCAAAAATACCAAAGACAATTAAAGTTTTCCTAATGTCTTTACATACACAGTTAGCTTTACTGGTGGTTACTTGATACAGTAATTTAATTAGCATCAGATTACAACTTTGTGCCAAAAAGAATACTTTTCAATTGAAAAACTAAAATAGAATAGCTTGATTGTTGTATTTAATTTTTTTGGTTGTATTATTATTATTATTAGTACAATTAAGATAAATTACTTTTTAAAAAAAAAAACTAGTTAGGGAAATAATACATTTGTCAGGGTTTAACCAGTCCAATGCAAGAGTAACAAGCATTGCATTGGCATGATCAGTATCAAAGTATCTGACCTCATTCACTCTCAATGCCTATCATTGCTCTGCTGTGAAAGGTTTTAGATCAGAAACTTGCTGGTTGCCTCATCTAAAATAAGGAGTTTGAGTATTTTTAAGGTGGCGATGAAACGACTAGATGGTCGTGTCAAGTAGATTCCCAAAACAATAAAGCTAAAAGGATGGGGGACTAAATTTGTCACTCTGAATGACCTCCACCGCACTGATGAGGTGCATGATGAGCCTCAGCAGGTCTTTCCCTGTCAATACAGCAACGACTCACCCTGGATAAAGAAAAAGTCTGGCCTCACCTTTGAGGAGTGTTATGTAAAGGAACAAGCATTGGCTTTAGTGCAAACATTTGCAGTCGAGGGGTTTGCCTCCTTATTGATTCAACTTGTTCTGCATGCCCAGCAAATACACCTTTTACAGTGTTAATGCAAGAAATATAGAACAACAATGGTTGATGTAAAAATTCCAAGGATGCACAATTTGATTGTTTATGCAACTTCTTTGTCTTTCTGTTACTGTTTTTCTGTAATTTTTCTGCACCTATATGCTGTAAAGTTTATAATTGTTAAAGTGACTTTGATTATTACAGAACCTCTGTAACTCCTTCCAGGAAAAAAAAAAATATGCTGCTGAACTTGTTCTATGGTTCTGTATTCAGCTGTACAGAGATATTGTTAAATATAACTGTCCAGCTTTTTCCCCCTTCCTACATTTTTTTTAACTCCCTGCCCTCAGATCCAATGTGACACACTCTGTGCTGCTGCACAAGATCTGAGCTGGCTTCTCACTTCACCCTGATCTGCACGGCTTCATCATGGGGCAAATGCTGTTGTCTCCTCCAGCGCTGCCATGACACAAACGCGCATAAAGACACAAATAGTCGCATCATTCAAAGCACTCATGAAGCTCAATGGCTATTTCTGTTTCCAGGGAACTTATGATTCATCTTTGGGTGTCTGTTAGTTTCCCATGTCGCCTCATCTCTTGTCTCTTGTGTGACTTCTAACACCTTTCTTATTAAACAATCACCTCATTTTAGGTTCTGTAATCAGATTCATGCAAATATGTGTTTCAATGTGAGGACATTGTCTGTTTGCTTTCACTATTTTATGCTAATCTTATATGTTTTTGAATGATTGTATTGTTTGGTAGAAAAATATTTAGTCGCTATTAAGCAAAATCAATTGAACAAATGCAATAGCAATATCTTTGGAAACTATTGACTCAAAGTACTGAGCTATCCTTTAGCTTCTATTTTTAATGTTGATTTATTTCCCCTCACTAATCTAATGAAGAAGCAACCAGAGGAGGATCTGGATGCTTTTAATGTCAGAAGCTTTTTAATGGCTTTCAGTTGTGAGAACTGACGTTTTCTGATTAATTACATTTTTTAACAATATGTTGACAAAATTTGGAGTTTGAGTTGACAGCTACGTTAAAGCAATCAACAAAAACTTTGACCCTCCAGCATTCGTAAGCACAGTTAACTTTGGCTGATGTGACATAAGAGGTGGGAAATGTTATAAAACAATTGATATATGTCCAATTGATGCAATTTATTAGAAGGAATGAGAAAACCACTACTATGATGTGCATGGCCTCGGAATCAGTACTTTTCCACCATAAAAACGTAAGACAGTAACTTGTAACATGATTTCTGATCAACAATCAGAAATCATGTTGTAGAGATTTAACTTAAAGCTTTCAGAAGTTTTATTTTGATCAGAAAAAAATGCATGAAAGCAAATGAGAAAAAAATGAAATTCATATGCAAAATTGTACTGACTTATTGCTCAGGCTGCAGGTAAAACGACTATGACATTTTGTAAACTTTCCGTCGTGATGAAACCATTTGGTATTAACAGTGTGTGAAATTAAATACAACTTCAGTTAAATCAGCAGAAATGTTCCCAGTTTATTGTTAGTAAAAAGGCTTTTTGTGTCTCTGAGGGACATAAGAATGCTGTTGAAATCTGTATCTCTCACTTCTGAATGCCGTGATGCACTCATTTGAAGATCTTGTTTTGAACTGCAAGGAAGATCCACACTGTAGCTATTGTGTGACAAATAAAAAAAGAGTATTGATGCCCCTGTAGACCCTAATGCACCACACACTACATCAGAACAAGCAAGTGGCAGATAATAAAACACTTCCAGATGAGGTGGTTTTTCACTCTGCTGGCACTCTGGAAGCTTTTTTCATAAACTATTCATTTTAGAGGTGCTCTGAAAAGTCCAAATAATTGGATTAAATTAATATGGCTGCATTCAGCTCTGATTTATCTTAATAGGTGACATTTTTTCCCTCTCGGACAGTTTTACCACATCGAGGGTAGAGAATTGCATTGCTCAAACAAGGAGCATATTTTCCATTTAATTTTGTTTAATCCATCTGTCTAGCCATTGTTGTCTGTGCTATAGCCTCTATTCCTTGGGTTGTGGGTAGCCTTGTGCTTGTCTCTAGAAGCCAGCAGATGAAATTTAGCTCACACTCTGGCAGGTTGTCTGAGTGCATAGTTAATGCAGCTGTTAACTATGCAATGCATAGTTAACTATGCAATGCATAGTTAACAGCTGCATTGCAACACAGCCTCATATTTATTTAATTGTAGTAAGATGTTTAGCAGAACCCTAAATCATTGAAACCAGTATTCATGGAATGGATGTGATGATGTGAAGGAAGAAGGGTAAAGAAGGACATTGTCAAGGGCTTGGTGGCCTTAGCTCTGCTGCCTGATCTCATAAAAATGTTGGATTTCCTCCAGAATTTCTACATGATGGGACCTTATGACATGTAGGACAAACTTTAATCATCCATCCAACCAGTCAAATATCCCCATTTATCTGTATTACTAGATTAGTGGCTTTAATAGTAGAGTTCATGACCCCATCAGGGCGTTTCGAAACCTCAATTAAGGGGGTCGTAAGATGATCCTCAGAAATCAAATTACAGCTCAGAATGATTCCTAATTACACATCACGTTTGCTCTTTCAGACACTTTAAATTGTCAAAGTTTATGAACATTTATCAAGCTAAGGTTTTAAATTACTTGATCTCTTGATAGATGATTAACTGTGTTTCTCTTCAAAAACTTTTATCAATGTGTTTCAAATGCCCATTTTGAAAAGTGGATTTTGAAAGTTGGTGTGTTTCATGTGTACTGTACAGTACATTACAGTAAATAACCTTCCTAAAATAGATAACAGTTATGCACATATTTTATACCTGTTTCCTGGATGATAAAGCATTTCTTTCTGCACAGGTTCCTTTTGCTTCAGGAACAAAACAGTTTGAACTCAAGGTTGTTTAATATATCAATATTTCCCTCTTTACGCTTCCCCTGCCTCCTTCTTTCTAGCTCTGCTCTGTATCAAGTAAATAAAGCATAGATTTCATAGAGCTATTTTTAAAACTTTAATCTTCTCTTGGTAGTTTTCCAGCAGAACCTTCTTCAGTAGAGTCAGGCTCGAAGATCCCAGGAAATAATTTATTTCTCTGCAAGTGGGTCACTAAGCAGCTGTGGAAGGTGAAATATTGAGATGCATTAAGTCATTGGTAGCTTAAGGATGGGAAGCTGTGAGCTTAGAGACAGTGTAGGAGTGCACCAGCTGATGTGTGTGCACGCATGGATGTGTGCATGTGTGTGAGTGTGTAGGTAGGAGCTGCACACTCTGTGTCTTTAATAAGTTAGGGCCGCTGGAGTCCATGGTTTAATTAAGAGAAGGAAACAGACTTGGGCCTCGGCAGCTCCATGCTGGTCTTGTCCTTGGATACACACAAAATGTCCTTGGATGTTTTATAAAACACATACAAACTGGGGGAAAAGATCAGTAATTTGCACAGCAAGCAAACAAAGAGAAAAAGCAGATTCCAGAGAAAAATGGTAAAAGAAAAATGTGGGGAAATAAAGTGTTGCAAAGAGGAATTAAATACATTAAGAATTTTTTTTGTGATATTAAATCTCAGGATTTAAGAAAAAAGTGAATACAAATGTAGGTTTTAGACATATACAATCTAGGTTGCGACTTGCTTTCTTCAGCTGCAGTTCAATTCTGGAAATACTGACGAAATTAAAATAACACAAAATAATTTTTTTTTTATGTGTCAATAAGACTCCACTCAGACCTTTTCTGCATATGTTCCTTTGTTTTCTAAATCTGTGAACGTTGAAAAATGTGTACATCAAAGCAAAGAGTATGCTGCAGAGCACAGTGTGGGATCATTAAGCTCCAGCATTTGAAGTTTTATTCTCAGTGGTGCTTGAACTTGTCACATTTTTATTTGAAGAGTTTTATTATAAAGTCATAGATGAAATCGAACATCTTTATCTATCCGAGTCCTTTTATTAAACCTTTTTCTGACAATGTTCCACACTTGAGTTTTGATTTAAATATAATCTCTTAACCCAGAGATTTTTTTTCTGAATTAATAATTTAAATACTTGTTCAACTATGTGAAGATGGTTTTCGTGCATTTACAATGTAAAGTAATTGTTTAATTTATATTACAGTGTTCAGGTCAAGTGAAGGTTATTTATACAGCACATTTTAGCAAAATGGCAGCAAAAAGCACTTTTGCACCATAAAAACATAAGACAGTAACTTGTAAGCAATTAATAAGTATGAAGCAAAAATAAACATTGCCATTTTATCAAATGTCATCATCAAAATGCAACTCTAAACAGGTGAGGTTTTAGTTTTGGTTGAAAGGAACTAAGTTAAAAAAAATTACAATTCAAGATTCATCAGTTATCAGAACTAAAAAATAATAAAACAGCGCTCTAGTTGGCATACATTTTCAAGGCAGTTTGTGAACTTTCAGTTTCAAGTTCAAGTTAAGCCACATTTAAATGTTTTGCAGTGAGGATGTCCTTTATAGCCTCCAAATTAGACTACACTTTACAAACCACGGCATGTTATTTGTTTTAGGTAATTCCTACTGCCAAAAGATAAAAATATCCCTTCAGCGAGGGAAAAATCAATTAAAACTTATCATCTTACATGCTTTAAACCAAAATGGCAAAGAAAAGAAATTGCCCTTTTATAGCTGTAGTAATTTTGTGTTATGGATGTTTAATCTATTTGGTGTTTATTAAAGAATATTTTGACAAGTTTCTCTATCTGTGGAATTGTGAGGTGGAAACACAGCGATTAAACTTGGCTGTCCTTCCTGTTAAAAATACAAAAAGGGAGAAAGCTGAGCGATTCTGTGCATGAATCTTAAAGGTCACGAACCCCAAAAGCCAGACTGAACTTTGCACACAGTAAATTTGCGCTGAAACGTTTAAAAACCACTAAGCAGGAAAGACCTTCAGTTTGCCCTCGCTGTTGTAATGAAGTGAGGTCATAGTCGCAAGGTTGTGCAATCATAGAGAAAAATCTGATTTCGCTGATGGTGCTTCCCGGCCATCATTTCCTTGCTTCGTCTCTCATCCTCAATTCCACATGATATCTATCAACTTCACAGGAATTTTTTTTTTCCTAAAATGGCAAAGAGCTTCTTGTTAGTATGCAGAGTAGTCTTAGAAGAAACAGCACTCTTCTCTTTCAGAAGTGTGAAAATAAAAAATTCATGACTACAGAGTGCTATCTTTGGGTGAACGAGAGGCAGAGAAAGATAAGAGAGAAGGAAAAGCTGTTGTCATTTTTAACCAGTTTTCCAAAGTGTTCCTTCCTGCTTTCAGGACAGCTGCACTTGCCTTGCACCTGTTGTTGTTTTTAGACTTAAAGACAGGAGAGAAAAAAAAGCAACTCTCATCAATTACCCTTTCAAACTGTTTGCCGTTTTGCCATTTTTCTTCCTCTTTCTCTGCTATTGGCAGTATCTCCCTGGCAGTGAATTTCCAGGACACAGCCCTGTCACTGCTGACAAAAACACGGTCGATGCTACATGTAAGATAAGTGCTTTCCTACACCTGTCTTTCCAAAAATTGATTGTGTGCTGTAACAGAAAACAGCTGAAAAAAGGACTTTTATGTAATCTCAGAAGATCACAGATGTTTAATAAGTTAAATGAATATAGGAGTAAAGTTTAATTATGGCCCTACTGCTTGATTTTTAATTACAGAAAGTGTATTTGCATGTATCTGACTAATTTATTCATAATCTGAATGTGACAATGCTGCAATTGTAGCGACGTCTATTTTTAGACTAAGCACTGGAATTCAAATGAAAAACACACAACCAGTAAAAAGTATTTTGAATAAATCCATCTCGTCATGCCAAGGCAGTCGTTGGGGCGTTTTGGGTCCTTAAGCTTCATATTTCTGCCTGTGACAGCTGTCATCCTAATGCTTGTAAATAATACAGGATAAGATTCTCTAAATACACTTAACTTCCTTTAATATTAGGCTCTGAATGATTTAATTCACTCCAAAGGGTTTACAAGGACTGATGAGTAGAACACAGCTATCAATTATATAAATGTTACCACTCATGACATCTTATCCTATACGTCAGATAAATTGTGTATTTTAATTTTTTTAATAAAGGACTATCACTACCAATAAATGATGTTGTTTGTGAGATCACATCAAAGCAATACAAACACAAAAAGAATCAATGTTGCTGTGTTTTTGAGAAGTTTTCTAAATAGATTAAACACTTGGTGGAGATCAGAGCTCCAACTCATGACAATGAAGAACTTATTTTGTGTTTTTCACAAACAGAATCTTTTTGTTAATCTTTTTCCTTTCAGATTCTCTGTTCGGTGTTGTTGAGTTTGACCTAAATTTTCTGGATTTTTCTATAGGAATCATGGAGTGCAGACTGGACTTCATGAATCATGAGACAGACCTTTAGCGTGGCCTCAATAAGAAACCTTGAACCAAATTCAGCATCGTTAGCAATCATTGCATGCCGTCATTCTTTTTATATAGTGTACACACTGTGGAAAAATAATGGAGTGTCCATTTCCCATTGACTGAACATAGTACATACTAGAAAACTGGCTCACACTGAGGCTGTTTTCCTTATTTTTAGTGGCTTTCACTGATGCAAAAATGTTGCAAATTGATGATAGTCACATTCAAGAAAAGCAAAATGAAATGATCACTATTAAAGTTAACCTATTATTTTGATTTTTGACACTTATTGTCTACACAAGTTCACAAAGGGATTAGTATATTTTTGCAGATATTCCCTGAACGTAGGGGAAAGGATTACCTCTTTAATGCTGAGGACAACAATAAGAATGAGAAGTACATTTTGAGACACAGCAGAAAGACAGCCAGGACCGAATATCCAATGTATTGACTCAGGTGCTGAATAAGGAATCATTCATACGCACAATGGGAATGCCACGCAGGTGATAAATAAGCTGGGCTTTTGTGGCTCTCTGGCCACAATGCTGCAGAAGAAAACAACTTTTCCACAGTGAGATAAAGAAAGGACAAGCCATGCAAAAAGTTACGCGGGACACGCAAAAAAGATTCAATTCTTGCACCTGCTACCAAATGTTTACTAGGCAGAACAGATTTTGACTTATGAATGTTTTTAAAAAGTTGCGTAATTACAATTTAATAATTTCACTATTTCTCCACTGACTTTGTTTGTAGCATTTTGTTTGCGTGCTTGTTTTTGTGGGGAACACCGTGTGCTTGTGTGACAGTGAGCTATCTCTGGAGCTCTGTTGGAGAGACACTGAGTCACCTTGATTTCAATAGACCCCTGCAGGCTTCTGCATTGGCAGCCTAATGACTTCACTGCACCAAGGCTGGTGTAGAAGGCCTGAGGGACAACTGGACATGAAGGACAGCTTCTTTAAGTGACACACTGAAGGCACACCCACAGATTTGGCCTAGAAAGACAGAGCATAGCATGACAACTTGGCTTCATCTCATGTTGAAGGTTATTTATAGTTATTTGCCTTTTTTAAATCTATGATTATGACTCTCCTGGTTAAATGGATATCTGTTTTTTCTAACATTTAGCATGCAGTAATTTGTTATTTTTGAGATATAAACACTCAGCCATATTTGACCATGTTTCCTTGTACAAAATAACAGATGTCTTTTTTATTCCTCTGGTGATTTTGATGAGTAAATGTTTGGCATGCGAAAATAGGCTATATTTCATGTGCAAGCTTTAGTTAATTGCTCTTTTGTCCTCCCAACTGTATTGACCATCACATTAGAGAAGCCTCAATAGCAGCCAGGTAACAGACGCTTATCGCTTCTGCGACAATAAATGCAGCAATGGCAACTTCTGCAACCTGAGTGGAAGATTAAAGCCACACGCTACAAGCTTCACTCACATATTCAGAAAATACTGAAGTCTATAACAGAAAAGGGGATCTGATGATTGATTCAATGATTTTAGTCTTTGCTTAAAATCTGATAAAAGTTAACTTTATGCTATTCTGTATAATCATTTTTATAATGGTTAGAGAAATTTGAAATTTGTATAAATAAGAATCTGATCCTATCTCATGTTCTGTCCAAAACAAACAAACAAACAAACAAACAAAAAAAAAATAGAAAAATGAGTACTTGTTGAAAAAATGTTTATAGGTGTTCCTACACCTACAAACATGCCACTGGCGTGTACAATTATCCAAAAACCATTACTGCATTAAAAAAAAAAAGAATTGCTCTTTTGAAGACAGATCTGCCTAAACCCGAAAGATAACATGATACTATTGTGACCTTCTGCATTTCTGCTTTAAAATTTAGAACGTGCTTGAATGGAGACGATAACGCAACACGTCTGCGAGTGTATTTATCTTGGTTGACTATGTGGTACGCTTCACGGAGGGCAGATGACTTATTGATTAGACACTCATTTATTCAGATGAAGCAGCTGGAGTAGCCTCTGGGCTTGTTTTAGTCATAGAATCAACCTCTCTCGATTCTTCATTTAAAACGTCGAGAAGCACCGCTTTAACATTCACAAAGGGAAAAGAGATTTTCTTTGGAAACTTTACTTTATGGATTACAATAAGCGGGAAAACTCAAAACCTTGACTTTAGTATTCTGATTCACTTCAGTCCAAGGTGTTTCTCCTTTTTATTTGTTTAAGGAATAAGGACTAATCTGCTTAGTTAAAATGTTTGCTAATAAAAAGAGCAACACATTCTGCTTTCTGATTTTATTTTATCACCTAGAGCATAATTGTGAAGTGGAATATTTTGACTTTTTTTTTTCTTTTTGAAAATCTGAAAAAGTAGCCTATGTTTGTTTATCAGCTACTTTCTGTTCAAGCATACCTGGGAGAAGCATTTCTCAAAAGACCTTCATTAATTGGAAAAAATTGATATTGTGTTTGCAATTAACTTTTATGCACTACTTGGGATTGATCAACAACAAAACAATATTAAATCAAAACAATATGCAACCATTAAGGTTTATTGTTGTATTGAGACAAAAGGAGAAAATGTTCAAGAGGTATGTAAAGTTTTAGCTTCATCCCATTGCTACGTTCATCTCCATCATAAATTACTATTTAATGCTAAGATACCAAAGGAAAAACAAATGATCAAAGCTTGAAAAGAAACAACTACACTTACAACATCAACATATCTGTCAGAGACTGATATTTCCCCAGTGCTGCTCGGATGCCTATCTTCAATATAATTTTTTACCTTGGATGCAGATGAGACTCATATTCAGCATTATTTCGTCAGACCCAGCAGCCATAATTTGCATTAAGCCCTGATATGAAGCATATTTTATGTGCTGCACTTACGCAGCACCAGAGTGGATGATGCTCACTTCCATGTTCTTCGCTGAATATTCATTCTTCACTGAAAACCTCGATGAGGTCATCCACTCCCTTATTTGACATGGGGACGCCTGATTGCTTTTCAAAGCATTTTCATGCTTTCCCGTATTTCTGGGTTGAGGGTGACAAAACTCCAAAAGAGCAGCGCTCGAGGATAAAGCACACACACCACACACTCTTCACTCTCTGCAGTCTGCCTCCTAAGCCTGTGTGCTGACACAATCCTGTCCAGCCTTCAAGTAATAGGTCACTGTTGTGATGTTGTTTTGCCAGGCTGTGATTCATGTGTGACTGGCAGAGTAAATCTTGTGCTTTGGCTTGGGCTGACATAACTCACATCAGCTGGATGGGGAGAGGTTCGGATTTACGTAGCTTTTCACCCAGGTGCCAACATAACCTGCCACTAATCTGCCTCAGAGCCCAGGATTTGTCCCTTGCCGACATGGTGGGATTGCTTTACTTGATGGGTGCAAGATACTGACTGCTGGAAATAAATGTGTCAATATTTACTCATAATGTGAGAATGTACAACATGCTGAAGGGTAATGAGAAGCACTGGTGCATGTTTAAGGGGTCAGAGAGAGGGGGAAAAAGCAGCTATTAGTCTGACACATTAAGATGAACTCAGTGGATTCAGTCTGTGAGTAGTTCTTTTTTCTTTGCTTTCTCTGAAATACAAAGTCTTTAATCTAGGAGAGTTATTTTTTGTGCAACTCTGTATCTTAGCTGCAGTCTATTATGCACCTCTGGTTATGATTTAAGTAGAGGTTTAAGTAAAACCTCGTGTTTTGACAGGTGCTTGAATCAAAGATTAGAGCCGGGATGAGAGGTGCATTAATAAAATGACTCATTCTCTGCTGCTTTTGCGACAACAAATCCTTTAAAGGGCTCTGAAAGCTGAGCGACAGGTGGACAGACACGACAACAGTGTGAATGTGTCAAATGGAGGCAGTGGCTGTTCTTGCATGAATGTTGCCCTGAGTGAGCCCCTCCATCTGCAAACAGAATATACTGGGTGTGCAAAGAGGTTTTAAATACATGTTTGAGATTTGCACAAAAAAAAAGATTCACACCAAACCTGTCTTTTAAAAACCTGTGAAATGATTTAGCCTGTCACGATGTAGATTTAAAAGGTGAGAGCAGGGTGAAATATTTATTTAATAAATGAACTGATGAACTTACAAAAGGCCTCAGAGAACCAATGGATGACCAGCGACATGGAGGCCCGGCAACAAGGTGCAACAGAAAAAAAGCAGCATAATAGAAAAGGAGGAAGTATCTGATTACAAGTATCTTTCTTCTTCTTCTTCTTCTTTAGGGTTTTACGGCAGCTTGCATCCATTGTCGTTGCATTACTGCCCTCTATTGACTCCTACTATCTATACCTCACATTCTCTTAAAGATCCCAGTTTTTTTTAAAAAACAAAATATTTTCTTTTTCCCCTCAATATTATTCAGCTGCTCAATCACCTTTTCAAATTTCAGTTCCCTATTAACACCTAGTTCCGTTTTTAATACTCTTCTTTGGTTTGCATATTT